>JAMLFT010001470.1:0-30629 GCA_026544285.1 Pachyrhizus erosus
ACTTTTTTTAAAAATTCCTGATTTTGATGTATAATTTTTTTTTTCATTTTCATTATTGTAAATATAAAAATATATTTTTCTAAGTGTTTTAGTTATTATATTTATATAATTTTATGATTTAAAAATATATAAAAAAAATTCTAACAATTTTTCAATCAACAACATAGATAACAATTTTTCAGAAATTTAGAGTTCTCACAAAAACTAATTGTGACAAAATTAGAACTATTTAAAATTATTTTTACTTTTAAAAATTCGGATATAAAAAATAAATTTTAAATTAAATTAAAATTCTACTAACCTAATAATGATTGATTGTAGTATAGTTTTTACCTACAACGGGCTTTATCTAATAGATTGCATTAATCAAAATAAATGGAGTACTACTTCAGACGCAAATATAGGGTCATTTTGTTTAAATTTTAAAAAATAATTTTTTAAATTGATTTTTAAAAATAAATAAGAATTTTTCTTAAAAATAGAAAATTATTTAAATTTTTTTTAGAGAAACATAATTTTTTTAAAAAATTATTTATTCTATTAAAAAATATTTTTTATAAAAAACTTAAACAAAAAGACTCGTAAGCAAAAAAGATCATCAAATATGGTTGAGTTAAAGATAAACAAATGTAATTAATTTTACTCTATGTAACATTATTATTCTTGAAATACTATTTAATTGTGTGCTTTGTAAAATAAAATGTATTACTAATTTTTTTAAAAATATACACACTTTATGTCACGAAGATTTTTGGTATGGATAAGATATGTAATATTTTAAGCTATTTTATTAGTTAAATAATATAAATGATTTACGCTCTCTTTTTTTTTTTAAAAAAAATAGAGGCAAAAAAGGTAAATTAAAGAAAAAATGAATTTTCTAAATACCTTTTTTAAAATAATTTTATATTTTCTCTTTAATTAAAAAAAGTCATCATTCATATTTTATTTTGTTCCGTTTTCCTCTCTACTTAACCATCGTGCAAAGGGGGAAGTACGCAATGAAAGAAAATCAAGCCAGGTTTTTAATGTATTTGAATTGACAATATATAAATGGTTGAAGTTCCACACAAGCACCTAATTATTGCTTCAGAAAAGCACAGTAAATTCAACTCATCATATTATGAACATGCACTTTAATTTTCACTTCTCTATTAGTAGAGTATTAAAAAAACGTATTAAAAAGAATATATTACTAATATTCCTATTGTCAGGAGCCGTCTCATACCGAATGGTATACTATTTCCCCTTTTCTGCATAATCTGTATCCTTTCTGCGTGGGTGTTCGAAGTTGGACCAACCAATCAAAACAGATCTGCGTACTGTAAAGAGTTGCGAAAACTACTGCCACGAGGTAATCAAGTAAGACACAGCATAGCTTCAACACATAAAAGCAGTGTCTATACATTTGTTGGTGGATGATATTATTTGAGTACTCAAGGTAAAGGGGACTTGGATTTGCAGGCAGTGAGAACGGAATTGCAAGGCATGCTAATGAAAATCTATCATAATTCATGATCGTTGTCATGAATTGCAAGGCATGCTAATGAAAATCTATCATAATTCATGATCGTTGTCATGAATTGCAAGGCACTTACATTAAACATTAACCCCTTCCCCCTAAACCCTAAACATTAACCCCTTCCCCCAGAAAGTAGGAAATACTTGTCATTACCCATTTTCTCTTTTATTTCACTTCCACCACATTTTCTTTCCATCACCCCTTTTTTAATCATTCTACCTAGCACATGTATTACTTTCTGTCTACCTTTTCTTTTTTCCTTTCTCTCTATCCATCTCTTCTTTCCCTCTCAATCGAGACACCAAAATGGGGTGGATGAAAATCAGTGCTAAAAAAATATTAAGTTAGCTTGCCTTGAATTGAGGACAATCACTGGATTGACGTGCTGCTGCTGTCCAAACACAGCAGAGCTTAACACCCAGCAGCATAGCTTCACTACTGTTAAATGTGAACAATAAAACTCATAACTAACCATATCTTAGTTCTAGAAACTCAAACAATGTTGATAAAATGCTTTTATTTTGTTCAGACTAGACTCATTCCAGCAGTTTCTAGATTTCACACAGTAAAATGCAGTACCAACGATTGGGCACCTCAAAGGCTCAAACTACTCCCTTACCATGTTTTGTTATATCCTGATCTTTTCAGGAGACATATTTTTCCTCATTACCCCAGCAACCCAAGAAACAAGGAAAAAGTGTCAAAACTCAAATGCATTGATGCTGTTCATCTTTCTAGGACAATCAAAACAGAGGAAGGCAATCAATATTATGGAACTACATATTCTCAATGTGTAAAGAAAATAAAAGATAAATGTAAAATCCACAATAACTAGTAACTTTAAATACACAATCAATCAATCAATCTTCATCGTCAATAACCTTGGTGCCCAAACCTTTGAGGTCTTCCTTGGGAATCTCGATGACAGTGACAAGGGAGTATAGCTCTTCTTTAGCATCCTCGTCGTCATTCCTTTTGCGAGCAATGCGAACCCTAATCCTCCTTGGGACACCCCGAATCCCCTGGCTCCAGACAAACTTATTCAGCTTCACATCCACTCTCACGTCATTCGTTCCCATTGCCTTCTGAGCAAACTTCCTGATCTCCTTAATTGCTTTAGGAGCCTTCTTCTTGAAGGTGCTGTTTATGAATAAGAAAATAAACAAAATCAGTCTAATTAACAGTCAAAAAACCCTAAATAGGTTTCAAAGAATGGTTACCAGCCATGCAAGCGTTTGTGGAGGTTGATGGTGTATTCTCGAGTAACCACCTCCTCCTTTCTACCCTTGGCCTTCTCCACCATTGTTACTTACTTACTTACTCACCTACCTACTTACATACGTACATAAAATACTCAGGATTCAATTGGATCTGAACGTAACATAAATGTAGAGATATACCCTTGGAGAAGAGAACATACCTTTCGATTCGGAAACACAGCTATGCGAGGAGAGGAGAGGAGAAAGAGACAGAGGCTGAAGAACAAATTGAAGAGAGGGGTTTTCACATTTCACATATAATAAATGAATAAACCCTAATGGGCCTCTGATACCCTAATGGGTACACTCTACGGGCCCGAGCATCCAGCCTTTTCTTTTTCTAGTTGAGAAAAAAAACCTTATTATAGTCGCTTTTATTTTTCAATTGCCGTTTTTTATATCGTCTTCATTTAAATGTTAAAGAAGTCCTTTATGTACCGAGAGACAGATAATTAACTAAATATAAATAATTATAAATTTAATATCACATATCATTTTTCTTTTCTTTTCTTTTTGAAAAAATATCACTTATAAGTTAATCGGTATAAATTGTTATATATTTTTAACCTTAAGGGGGCAGGTTACTTTATTTAAAACATTTATAAATGGCATAGTAATAAAAAATTATTGCCAAGAATCTAATTTAATATGCTTATGATTTTTATTATGGGAATTGAATGTCTAATTGTTTGGTTTCTAAAAAATTGTGACCATATTTATTTTTTAGATTTTTTTAAACTGTAGATTTAATTATCAATTTAATCTCTATACTTACCCATATTTTTTTTGTTAGTACCTATACATAAAAATAGTAAGTTTTAGTTACTAGATGAGCAAATTTAATACGTTTTAATTTTCATCTTCTAATTCCATTAACTTTGATTGCTATAATATTACTACAAAAAATTTTCCATTTTTTTTTGTCGCTGTTAAACTAATAGAAAATTTTCTATTGTAGAAATTTCCTTTGTCAGTTTAAAATCATGAGAAAATTTTTGTAGCTGTCTTAACAATAATATTGTATAATAATGTTAATTCCAAAGATTAAAATACATTAAATTTGTTTAATAACTAAATTTTACATATAAGGTCAAAACAACAAAATTTTGACAAATATAAGGAGCAAATTAACAATTAAATCAAAATTATATAATCAATTTAAATTTTCAAAGAATATTTTTAATTATTTATTTCTTAAACAGAATAACATAACAAGCCTAAACTAATGAGAGATTTCTATATATATATATATTGATATTTCTAACAAACTTAGAATAATTATGAATATTACTCAGTGAAATAACTGTCTACTTAATGACAACGACGCAAATTTTAACATGTATGAGTGTAGTATAAGTATAGATACGGGCATCGTAATACTCAGTTCTACTTATTATTATTAGTAAGTATAGTTACACACTTCTTTTAACTTAAATTATTAGTTGACAAGAAAATTTTTTGTTTTAAAAGAATTTAATTACTGTGAGCTACTGTTATAAAAAAAGTTTCATATTCATCTAATGACATTTTGAGAAAATATTTTTTTTAATTTTACATTAATTATAAGAAATAATAATTTTGTGACAAGATCATATTAATTAAAGTTATTCTATATTTAAAAAATAATTCTAAATGCAAAACTTATTTTCTTCACAGATATGCATATTTATATTTAGTATTTACACTATAAAATCACTTTATTTTAGTATCTAAAAAAGATTATTTTCTAAATTTATTATTAAAATATTATTTTTAAACACAATTTTTTAATATTTTAAAAAATAAATACTCATAAAATAAATTTAAAACATTAATTTTTTTTATTAAACATATAATTTAGTTCTTATGTGTCACATATTTTCAATTTAATTCTTATACTTAAAATCTTATTAATTTGATTCATGTCATTATAACATTTACACATTCTTAATTTAATGCTCATAATATGCCACATATTCTTAATTTAATTCTTAAAAATTAAATTAATAATATTATATATATAAAGACAACATTAAGAATACATGAAGATCAAATTATGAATACACAAACGTCACAATATCAGGAACCAAATCAATAACTTTTACACGTATATCAATTGAATTAATACAATTTTATAAATAAAGACTAAATTGAGAATCCAAAACACATTAAGAACTAAATTATGCATTTAACTTTTTTTTAATATTAATTCAATCAAAATCTAAATCAAATATTTTCTGCTATTTCCCCACAGTTGAAAGGAAAGAGGAAAAAGTGGAAAATAATAATAATAATAAAAGGCATACAGATGCAGCGCCAACGTACCTTGAATCACCAACTATGTCTACCAGAACCACTATTTTCTGAAAGAATAGAAAAATAACCAGAGTTAAGGAAACAATGTCGCACCACCATCTGGTTTCCCGTTTCCTTTAGTAAAGAAGCAAGTCAACCTGCACGATACAATTCTCTGCAGCATAAATCAATGTACATATGTTTCATTTCAAGCCTTCATTGGGGCCACGTAAAAACACCTAATTCGCCTCCTAAGTCACCACTAACCAATATTTTACATAATCTACTCTGACAATGTTATGTACGTTTTGAGTCTCTAGTGAAATAAAGAATCAAGTGTTGGAAAACTCCTAATTCCCGGCTCTGCTAAGCAAATGTCTGCTATTATTTTGGGCATGTCTCCACAAACTGAAAGCCAAAACTGCCAGGCCAGCAACTCCTGCCAAAATCTGTCACATAAAAATGTAATCTATTAATACGGTTGTTTCCTATACATCTAGGCATATATCTACCTACAAGAGGCATGTATAAATGACCTTAGCTTCTCTGCCATAGTTAATTCGAGCAGATTGGAATACTGATTTCAACAATTGAAAAGGAGAAGCCTTGGGCATTAGAATCACAACAGTATACTTGTTTTTGCAAGGAAAAGGCAGTATTCTTTTTAGTGCCAACTGTGCAGTCGATGGTGTAAGGGATGATCTAACTTTTGATCGCCCTTCATCTTGAATCTGCAACAGAGGTAATTGCACAATTACTAACATTTCATTTATATGAAAATGACTAAATAACTAAATATGATCCAATAACGTACGCAATCACCATAATTTCTAACATACAAACAGACCGTCATTTAATATAAAAAAAACGCAGCTTGTGTCTGGATCCATGGTATAATTTTGATGTTGTAATAATAGATTATGAAAAGGGGAAACAAAGAATGATTATTTACTTTTAGATCATAACTTGCAAGCAACATCTCAATGTCACATTCAATTGTCAGAATCAAAATCAATAAAAAGAGAGATATTTTACATATATTCATGCTAATCTTCATTCCAAACTAAACACTGGGATAAAGCAACAGCACTGGAACTACAATTGATAACTTATAATTAATTCCTTTCTGACAGTTTGAGGAAAACCAAAATCCAAAAAGTAATCCTCATGATAGATGGCATCTCAATTTATTGAAATGGAAAATACAAAAACAAAGACACTGTAATAGTCCCTAACCTTAAAAGAAGTGCCAACATCACCCGAATAGACTCTTGATTGATAGCTGTGCAAAATCCTATCCAGCCAGTAATAATTTTCCTGAAATACACGTGCAAATAAGAATAAGGAAATTGAAAAGGTGCTACTTCGTCCCTTTCATTCACAAATCTGAATGCTTTCGTGGATATAGATGTAAGAGATAGAGAAGCTTATAACTTTAATCATTGTTTACAGTTGAGATGGGGGTATGAGAATTCATATGTCTAGGTGTATCTATTTTGTTCCATTGACTGTGCAGTAAAGACTACAATGCTAATAAGACAAACTTCAAGAACATATTAACCTGCAGTCCATTCTCATGAGCTCGTTGCTCAATTTCAAGTATGGTTGAAACATCCTGTTCTGAAGGGCCTTCCTCTTGAAGACGTAACATTTCATCCAAAGCAATATCTACCTGTAAAAGATTTACAAGACAGCAATTTTCACCAAGTAATGTATCAAAAAGTTCACTTATTTTACATATGAAGGAGACTTGCCAGTTTCGAAGATATCTCTGGATCACAAGAGAAATTTATGCTAATGTCTCCACGAACGTCACCTATTCTTGAGGGTTTATTACCTCCAAGAAATACTGAAACACCTACAGAGTATATCTGGTGCAGAGGTAAAGCCTTAGAAATAGTGGAATACCATAAATGACAACTGAAGGAAAAAGATGGAAACACATATACACCTGTCCATGTTTGAAGCGGAGAACCTGCATTATTTTTGTTTCAAGAAGCTTGCTCAAGAACCCAACAACATGAATCTCTTCCACCTGCCAAATCAGGCCCCCAACACCCCCATACAGGACCAAAAACACAGATTATAGATGTTATTTGTATGATTCAGTAAATGCACGTTTTTATATTTATAATTTTATATAATTACATTCATTCAGAAAGTAGGGAAAAAAAGAGCACACACCATGGTCCCATTCTTCAGCTCCACAGGAAAGCATATCTGCACCAGACACTGTGCTTCTACCATGGGACTCCGAACCACTTCTCTACAAGCACAGTATGATTTATTTAGAAGATGTATCCACTGAATCCTTCAAAAGTATATCAGCATCCATGCATAATTGGTAATGTAGAAAGATGTTTGTAACATCCAGATTGTCAAAAGGATGTTATAGAAAAGTGAGAATACAGTATTTTCCAAGAGATGATGCCTATGCATGGTCTTTTTTGTCTTGAAAAAACATAGTACAGTTCATTTGAGAGCCTAACAAAATATTCACATCTTTTCTTGTTGGTACAACACCACACAACAATTATCATAACACCTTTTGTTTGTGAATGCAGTGCATTGATGTACCTATGGCTTGCTGTTGGAAAAGTGAAAGGTAATCCTTTCAGTTCATCACGGTTAAAATGCATAACAGGTTCTGCAGGTTTTGGTATTCCGCCCTGCGTGGAAAGAAATCAATTGGTATAGAAGAGTTCAAGGTCTCCTGGCTTTTGTTTAATAGATTCATACTCACCAGGTACTGCAATATCAAGGGCATTGCAATAGTCGGATCAATGTTCCCAACAATCACAACAGTAAAAGTTGATGGATCTTTGAAACATGTGCTGAAGAATTCACAAGCTTTCCGTGGATCAACCTTTTGTAGGTCACTTTTTTTAATAGGCTGTGAAACAAAACAATATGCTGAAAGTCAAAAGTAGATCATTCAGTCAATGATTTAATTAATGTCAGAAAATAGACATACCCGGAAAAAATACGAGTTTCCATAGTTAAGCTCCTTTACACGGTTTGTAAAAGCAGTATATGGATCCCTATCTTGGGCAGAGACTGCTTCTTCAGCCATTTGCATAACTATTTTGACATCTTCTTCACCTGGTGTTAAATTTGTTGTAAACAGCTGATAGACAAGCTGGAAAATGAAGACATAAATATATGACATCAGAAAAAGGTAGAAAGAAGATAAGCATAACAAATCAGTGGAATTGATGTGTATATATGTTAGGACTACAGAATAGAAAACAGAGAAAATAAAAGAAATATTAGGACATGTTTACTTCATTCTCTTTTTTCACTTTTAATAATAAAACAGGCATTATTTTCAACCTGTTTCCTGTTTTCAAAGCTTTGTACAGGAAACAAAGAAAAAAAAAAAGCTGTTTTGACCATTTCCTGTACAAATCTTTGAAAACAGGAAATAAATTGAAAATAAGGTCAGTTTCATAATTATAAGTGAAAACAAAGAATGAAAATGGAAAATATTTTCTCAAAGAAAACGGGCTTTGCATTTCTTGATTCAAAATAATTAGAACAAGGAGAAAGAAGTCTCCTCCTAGGGTTTCCCCTTTCATAAAAATCTTCTAATTCTTTGAATGCATCTTCCATCATTATTCTCCCTTGTTTATCGAATTAATCTGCTCTAACTAGGGATGGCAAGAAAACACTCACACCCATAGATACCCAGTGGGCAAAAGCCATTGCAGGTCATTTTTGGGTTTTTAAACGGCTATCTGCAAGTGAACTAAACCGATTTATAAATGGGCAGGGGCAGGCATTAGGATATGAGGGTACTTGTTAAGTGAAATCACTAATTTACCCCTATATATAAACATATTTGCCTAATTTTGTTTATCCAATCCTCGTTTTCAGCCACCTCATATGGACTTATATTGTACTAAAGTATACTAAATTTAACATTGGATTAAATGTACTCAAATTTTTTAATGATTTTTAAAAGTTCACAGATACCCATGAATATCTGTGGATACTGGCATAGTGGATACCCCTGCAGGCATGAGGCAGGTACGGGGCATACTTTTACCCATAAGAGTGGGTTACTACCCATGCCTACCCTGCTTACATCCCTGGCTCTAACTAACTCATCTAACTATCCCTAACTAATTTTCCCTTCCCTTCTGTCCTAACAGTATGCATGTAAATCATACCCACAGGAATCTTTATAAAAATTCCAACAAGAAAACATAATTTTGAGTTGTGATCGAAGTGATATTGAACAATGTACACTGGGTTATGCATCAAAAGTATGCCTTGTTCAAGAAATGAGGAAATCAAAATGTAATCTTTTGTGAAAAGCTAAAGACTTAATACTTTCAAAAGATTGTATTTTGGAATAATGCTCATAGGCTGAGTGACTAAAAACCCTAACAGAGACAGAAAATAAATGCCATGCATGATGCACATATGAACAAATTGAAACTCAAATCTGTTGCTGACTAGATTAACATAAAAATGATGAAACAGAGAACAGATTTAAGATAGAAGCAGTTGGACAGTTGAACTTGTAGTAGTTTCAACCTGAAGCCACTGCAAGGATCAGAAGTCTTTCAGGCATTCAGACAAACATTTATATGTAGATAAGTTTTGGTGAATTCTGTTAAGACTTAAGAATGACATTGTTTATTTGATGATAACAGTATCATCATATTTATATACAAGGCTGAGAAAATTGATTGCGTAAATTTAGGGATTAGAATTAAGGATTAGAATCAATCTACCTAAGAAAACAATGAAAAGAGAGCAGAATTTTCCTAATTACATAAACGAACAATATTTCCCTAATCTCAACAAATTGTATGGTTACCAACAGAATCAAAAGCAGAAAATCCAAAAGTATGTTGGAATCACATGGAATTAGAGCATACAATAAAATCAAAATAACACAAAGTTCAATCCAAAAAATATACACAATGACCAGTTCACACAATAAGTGCATGAAAAACAAGAGAAATATTATCAGGCATTCAGAACAAGATTATTAATATATACTAACTTAAAAATAAAAATGCTTGCTTCCTGCTTTAAAACAAACAAGCGGCTGTATAATTTAATAATGGTTTTTAATGTGCTCACTTGGTTGTGAGCAACTACATACTATTTCAAGTTGTGATCAAATCATGAATGGAACGGAAAATTTTTGCTAATAATATCAAATATACCTGCAAAGCAGTTTCTAGGTCTGAAGGTGAACAATCACCATAAAAAGTTCTCATATATGCACCAACTTTGGTACCGACTTCAGCTCTCTTGCCAGCAAGCATATCCGTTAGGACAGATGGTCTATAACCAAACACACCAATTTCCCCAGCAATAGTTGGTCCCATTGAACAAGAGAAGTACTCACTCTCTGGGAGTTCTGATAAGCCCCCATATGAATACCCTGTGAAGATAACCTGTTAAGACACATCTATAGATTAGAACTGGTATATTATTCATGCTAAAATTCTAACATCTCCATTAATAATGACATACCACTCGTGGGAGTACGAGTATCAGCTGATGCATGTGTATGTTAATTTCAATTTTGAATTAGTAAAATACTGGAAACTCAAATCTCTTGCACAAGAGCATAAGGAGCTCCAATTTTTTTAATTTTTTTTGGTTCAGATTACTTCTTTCCCTTTTCTTTTTCATGCACACACACACATGCAATTATGTATATAATAAAACCAAATTTTGGGATAATATTCAGCTTCAAGAAATGAAGCTCAGCTCCTTACAGCTTAAAACAATCTCTGATAAACCAAAGAATATAACCCAAAAACAGATAATAAAGAAGACAGAAACCAAAAAAGAAAGCTCAATAAGAAAATAGGAATGAACATTACAAGATAGTGCACAATCCTCCCTATGCCAAGGCCACCTTGACAATCCCAAAATGTTCCTATGTCTCCTCATATTCCACCGTTCCCCTATATGATTTTCCTCATCATTACATTTTTCATTCTCCAATTCTCTTCCCCCAATCTACTCTTGCCAGCTTCCATTCTGTTATGCATTTCCCTCTCTTTCAACCGATTCCTCCACTTTTTCACTTCTTTCATCAAATTTCCATCATTGTCCCTTTTTTCTCCTTTTCTTCTCTCATACTATAGGCCTTTGCTATTGTTAGACCCATTTTTCTGTTTCTCTCTTCTATGTAAATAGGTCAATGGCTCATCAGCATATAAATTCAGTTTGATTGGAATTAGATCAATTTTCAACACAGGAACTAAAAATTAATCCAACCCAATAAAAAGATTCAGGTTTTTTTTTTTCAGTTTTTGGTTGATTTTTTTTTTGTGCACAACCTCACACATGCAATTATATATATAAATTTGGTTTGGATTGAATTTTCAAAATACAAAACTAAAACTACTCCAATCCAATAAAATAAATCAATTATTTGTTTTGGGTGTTTTGCTTTGGAATTTTTTGTGATTTGTGTTGGATTAGATCTAATATGAAAAACCCTATCTCTAAATATCTAAAAGAGTAAACCACCATTTTAGTCTCTAAAAGTGTATAACATTGTCACATTAGCCCTTGAAACTAAGGAAATTTCAAATAAGTTCCTGAAATTTTAAGTTATTTCATCTACGTCTCTAACTTAACCACTTACTAATTGCCCTTTCAAAGACTCATTTGAAATTTTCTTAGCTTCAGGTACTAATGAGACAGCACTATATATTTTTAGGAACCAAAATGATGGTTTACTCAATATCTTAATTATACTCTATTAGTGTCATAAAATATAATTTAACAAAATTTGAAGCAAATTGTCATTCAATACTGTAACCGGATTCATACAGAAGTTGGTCAATGTCTATTCAAGAAATATATATGAAAGTGATAAATTTGATAAGCAATGCCAGAGAGGATTGGAACCTGGTCATCAAGAAAGTCTGTACGCTTATAGCAGATCCGCATGCCATTTGACAGAATCAGTTCAGTAGCTCCAATATTTGAATATTCCAATTCCTGCACAACACACCTAATTTGAAGACAGGGAAGGGCATGAGATTAGAATGTGATTTCCTAAATATAAATTTAACTGGAAGAAAAACCAGACCAGTCATAATAATCATCACACAGAAGAGGTCACATTCCGGCAGCTTATTAAGATAAAAATTTGATCCACATGATAGTTTAATAACTGGTACACTAAACCCTTCATTACACATGGAATACCAGCTGGTTAAACAGATGATATTGGCTATTACTGCTTAGGAAAATCAAGATTTTAATGAAACAGGGCTTAATGGCAAAGTAAACAAAAAGAACTAAAAGCATAAACAATTGACTCCTACATGGCAAACCAAGTAAGGAAGTATTTTCAGTTTTCTCTAATCATTCTGAAACTCATTTGGAATTCTTGTTATTATAACCATATAGGCAAGGAGGAGTAAAATGAAGCAAAAGAATGGCCAAATAACTATGACACTTATCAAGTAAAAGGAGCTTCTTTATTTTCTCTATATGAATCCAAGAGGAGTTAAAAAAATAACCATCAAAGTTTAATGATTAGTATGATCTTTTGATAATGACTAAAACTGCAAATGTTATCTCATAGGAAGAACAGGAAGAAACATGTCATTGCCAACCACTCTTTCATAATAACATAAAGTTGCAATGTCTGCCTAAAACAGCTACCTAGGAGCTACCTAATACAGCAGAGGGGAAATTATATGAATGAACAACAATGATTACAAGTATATATGCACATGGGATTATATGGGGTGGGCCAGAAATCAGAGAGTAAAGTATACTGGCAAATGAAAATGTAATTTACAAAATAGAGAAAGATATTCATGGTCGAATCAAACTCACCCCATATTTGGCTTTGTAGTGACAATTTCTTCTGGAACATGTTCATCATCCCAAGAAGAGATTCTACCCTCTTCCTCTAGAAAATTGACTTTCTTAACAACATTTTTCAGATCATCAAGCACAGCAAAAGATTGGGGCTCAATAGTCTTTATGACACAGCTACATGATGTCCTTAATTTCTCGGAACACTTAGAGACCTCTAATGTTGATATATCTAATGGATATAAATAACTAATATAAGCTCAATTATAAGGCCTTCCAAACTTGATTTATCCATAAATTTGATATCAGAAGAAAAAAGCAGAAGATATATCAACTCACGTGGTAGAAGAGTCTTTTGGAGTTGAGCCTCATACTCAATCCCAACAACAGGTTCATTGTGGAGAAAATGCTGCATGAACAAAGAGAACATTATCTCCAAAATCACCCATAGTTTGTTATGAGCCATTTTAATATGAAAAAATAATAATATACCTGTAAATATTCATCTCTCAAACTGGTAGATTGAATTTGATCTCGCTCCAAATAGGCAGATTCAATCTCTGCCATCAGCAAGGCACGAACTACAGATATTTCACGTTCTGAAAAGCCATGAAGTCTTACCCTTGCAACCTAAAATATAGCTGTCATAAATATCAAAATAAAAGGGGAGAAAAGAAGGAAACTGAAAGAAGAAAATGGAAAGAGAGAAAGATGAAGAAAATGCAACTCAGGTCAAGATAGAAAAATACCTCCATTAACATTGATTCCAGGGCTTCAATAGTTCCTTTTCTTTTACAAGATGAAGTCATTATATTGGCCTTTAATGGACGGACTAGAACATCAGCAGCAGCAGAACACGAGAAATAGGGTGGATCATTTCTACGTGCTATTTTAAAGAACCTCTGGTTTAAGGCATAGAGGAACATGGATTCTGCGAGTAAATTACGGTAGTCTTTTACTGTTTTAAGCTCATCCACTGGCATCTTATAACTAATCATCACTGCAGACTGTTATTAGGAAAACCCAGAGTAAATGTCAATTTCCAGGCAAGATAAAATTACAAACAAAAATCCTGGAACTTGCACTAAAAGTTAATGATTTGTTACTTACTTACCCCGGCAGCTTCAGATTCGACAAAACATGAAAATCGAGGCTCATCATGTGATGGAACCTGGAATGTTGGTATAAGTGGAGGATCAGGATCCGGAATTTTCTGGCCAAAATGAGTCTTTATTAACTCAACTACACCCTGAAATTGTAAGAGGGAGAGCGATTACAGAAAGTGAAAGCATGAGCAAACAACGTTACAACGCAGTTATACTTCCCAGTTCCCATACAAACATAAGAAGAGATAAATAACCAAAGCACCTGCGTATCAGAAAAATCTCCAACTGCTATCACTGCCATATTGCATAAATGGTACCACTTGTTGTAAAAATGCTTCACAGTCTCGGAAGAAACCGCCCGAATCACTCTCTCTAGTCCTATAGGCATCCTTTCAGCATACTGCAATCCATCAAATACTTGACGAAATAACATCAATTGATAAAAAAAAGTCCCAAAAATCACATGTTGTAACCATTTTAATTAACATCAACTAAAAACAGCAAGTAGCAAGTGTTGGATACAGGCACCTTTGAACCTTCCATCATCAATATCCAATGAGCATCCTGCAGCCTCCCCGTGGCATTTCTGCTTCCCCTGTACTCTTCCATGACAGCTCCTCTCTCTTTCTCCAAGTCATCCTTGGAGACTCGAATCTACATACACAGAAGAATTTAATTATAAAAAGTAGAAAAACAAAACCAAACGGAGCATGATATAATTGTACATAGTTGATACCTCCGAACTGAACTCGGCCAAAACCGAAATGGCCTGAGACAAGAACTCCGGCTTGTCGACCGGAACCAGAAGCTCATAAACGGTTTCGTCAGCGGAGGTGACGGCGTTCTGACAAGCACCGAATTCGGCTCCGATGCTCTCGAGGAACTTGATGATGTCGTGATTGGTGTACCTCTTGGTGGCACTGAAAGCAAGGTGCTCAACAATGTGAGCAACTCCGCGTTCATCTTCTTCTTCAAGAACTGATCTGCCGTGACCAGCATTGATTGATTAGGAATTTAGAAGATAGGATATAGGAATGGAGAATTAGGTTAGGTTAGGTTATAAGGTTACCCGGCCCTGACCGCCAGAGCCAGTGCGGCTCGCATGCGAGGCTTGGAATTGCAGCGAACATAGTAGCGAAGACCATTCTCAAGTGTGCCGTAGTCTACGCCGACTGGTTGCTCGGCGAGGAGTTGGTCCATGTCGGCGTTGACGAGCTTCAGGGATCGGAATCCTTGTTTCTTCGAGATCGGAGCTGCACCAGCCGGAAGTAATTCCATTCTTCCTCAGTCTTTCCCCCACACTCAATCTGATATTCTGCGCCACTTCACCCCCAGTGCCAGGACGTTACTACCCACTCTCTGTCTCTTCTTTCTCCTTTCTTCTACCAAATCTATTTTTACTCATTTTTTTATATATTATACTGAGATGCTTTAACGTATAAAATATTATATTAACTTCTTATTATCTATTACACTAACATTTTTATAAAAAAAATTATTATAATAATTTATAAAATTCAAAAAAACTTCATAAACATATTACTATAATTTATTCTAATTTTTATTACAAGTATGATTAAAAGTAAATAAATCGTTTATAATTATTTACATTTTATTAATAATAGAATTATAAGTTTATTGAAAAACTAATATCATCATATTATTAATTATCACATATATTAATTATTATTATTTTTTTAAAAAATGTTACTTATATGTTTAAATATAATCGTTAATTTTATTTTTCATAAATAATTAATAATATTATAAATTTATTAATTGTTATACTTAATTAACTATCATTTCATTTTATAAGTTGTTAAGAATAAATGAACATGATATTATATTAAAATAAAGTATATTTTTAATTAAACTTAATTGTAGTTTTTCAACTTTTAAATTGATTATTTTAATTTTTAAAATTAAATAAATATGAATTTAATCTATTAATAATACTGACACCGTTGAGGAAAGAGACTAAATTTATGTATTTTTTAAAATTTGAAGATTAAAATAAAATGATTAATTTAAAAATATAGATACTAAAATAAAATTTGACTTGAAATATATAGATGAAAATTATTTTTTATTCATAATATTATAAGACAAATGAATTGTTTAATAGTAGTCAACCACGTGTTAAACAAAATTTATTATATTTATATATAATTAATAGTATTTACTAGAAAAAAATGATTACTAATGTTATAAAATTATTAAAATGTTTATTAGTATTTAATTATTTATAAAATAGTATTTAATTTTAAAAAACTAACTTGTGAAATAAAATTTATCATGTTTATATATGTTATTAATCACGTATGCTGAATAGAACTGGGCGGGTGATTTTCGAATTTATAATAATTAGTACTCTTTTCCTTTTCTTTATATGATGTAGTAGTTCTTGGAAAATCACCTCGTGAAAAATACAAAATTTATGAAAAAGATATTGAACATGGTTTTGGGAAAGATCCCAGTCTGCTGGGCTAGTAGAAAGATTCGTACAAAGCCATTTTCTTTTTAGGCAAATTCTAATTATGCAATTAAGACATTAATTAAAAAATTTAAAATAGAAATTTTTCGTTACAAAGTATTATTAAAGTAATTTTACTATGACTTTCAACGTGAATTTTTAAAAACTTTTTATTTTAAATTCATTTACTAGTGTTTTGAAGGCACGAGTTAACAAGACAATTTTTTTAAAACACTATATTAATTTATGAGTTACTTTAATGCATGTCGTGCGGATTCTTAATCTTATAAATATAAAATATTTTTAATTTGACCATTATATATTCAATATATTTTTAAATTGGTCTTAATTTGAAACAATCAAACTAAGAATACATCTACATGTATAAAGATTAAATTAAAAATACATTATATTAAGAATGTATAAGGGAATTAATGATAAGAAACTAAGTTTGTACATATAGGAAGTGGTTTAATAAAATTTTACATATAAGAACTAAATTAAATATTTGCAATGATACGTTTGGATACTAGATTGTGTTTAACCTATATTTTTTTTATATTTTTATTATGTAAAAAATAAGATACAATTTTTAGATTAAATTAATTTATAAGTATCCTAATTTTACTAAATTTTTATTTTTAGTTAAGTTGTGATGATATAATTTTTTAGTAATTTACACTTCACTATCTTAAAGTTTGTATATATGACACAAAACTTTAAACTTACTATAATATTAAACTCGATCCCATTTGAAATAGCTATTTAACAAAAAAAAAATTATTATGATAATAAAACATTTAGAAAAATTTATTAAATGCACATTACCTCTAAATTGAAGAATATTTTAACCTCATTATTCCTTATATTTAACCACAGTCACACACCTACTCTAGGCGAAAATAAGAATTGTAAAAGCCAGCAGTTTTAGTCATTTAAGCCATTTTGAATAAGGAAAAATTTTCATAATAGAAACCTAATGTGTTTTGATGACTCTTCAACATTTTGATCTTCTTTTCCCTTCATAATACAAATCCAAAAATTTTGTTAGGTAAAAGTTGTTTCTTTGTGTAGTCGCTTATGTTTGAATACAAGGCTTGAACGTAAAATTAAAAGAACAAGAGGGTTAGTTTTCAACTTTCATATTCATTTTGTTGATGAATTCTGCTTGAAGATGAAAATGTTAAATTTTTTTTGCTTGTACTTCTAGGTATAATGGCAGGTGCAGGAGGCTTATTGTATTGTGGTTCAATGGTTGGATGAGAATACTTTATTCAGGGAAAGAGAAAGACACCACAGTCCAAAATGTATTTTTTTTATGAATGAAAATATAAAAAAGACAATAACAGAAACACTAAGAATTACACCCGAATGTGGGTAACGCCTATTCTATTAGCAAGAAGAAGGAGCTGCAACTGGTTTGGGCAATCTGTCTAGTTGTGGATTCTATCATCATGAGTTGCACCATAAGTTGAAAGTCAATCCAGGCAAGCATTTCCTTCCCTTAAGGTGCTTGAAAATCAAAGACCAGTTTCTATTTTGCATCTCTCTAATCATGTGAATGAAAGATAAGTGTGGATGAAAGTCTATCGGAGTGTTCCGAATCAAATCTAGGGTCATTTGAGAATCAGACTCACAAATAACAAGGCGAAAAACCCTTTTAGAAATCCCATAGTATATAGCAATGAGTTTTGTGCGAAGGCTAGTTATGTGGCTGCAAAAACTGGAGAAGGATGATATCCAATTTCCTAGATAATCTCTAAAGATGTCTTCAAAGCTTGTGGGACCAGGGTTACCCTTGGAGCTTCCGTCAGTATTTAGTTTGACAAAGTGTTCTTGAGGTGATTCCCAACTCACAAGACAAGTTGGTTTTGTCTGTCGAACATATTCGAAAGCTTTGTTGAGTACTGCATATAAGGTTCACACTTGGTTGAGCCCTTGCCAAACATCCATGCTTTTATCATTGAACACTGTCAAGTTCCTCGCTTTCCACAAAACCCAGCATGCTACCTCAAAAATGATACCCGAGAAGCTTTCAAGATTGGAAACAAGCTAGTTTTTCTAGTCATCACCGTAGAAAGTTAGTCATATATCAATTTTGAAATGACGCCAATCTTGTCTAGGTAATATGCAATCATGAAGCAAATGGGTGTCCGTCTCCTAAGCATTCCCTCACCTGTTAAGAGTTAGTGGGAAGGCTACCGTGAAAGGTTAGCCAAAAGAAGTGTTTGATATTTTTTGGAAGTTTCAATGACCAAACCCAAGACCAGTTCTGAAAATGAGTATTGGGCGAAAATTATCAGAGCATAGCCACTTGAAGGTAATATTGGAGGAATATATTCCATTTTAGGAATGTCCCCAAATAATAATGTCATCCAAACTGTCACTCAATATTTGACTTTGAAGTTTTTCCTTAACCGCAGGAGAAACATCATTTGTTACAACTCACTCCCAATGCCACTTCCCATCATGATATATATGTCCTTGATTCGTAAGTCAGTATCTTGAATATTGACATATTGGACCATATTACACAACAAATCATCATCAAGACATTTATCATAAAATAACGATACGTCCCCTCTACCAAAACGATATTGAAATCCCATTTCGAGTTAAGTTATTGCCCAAATGAGTGAGCTCCAAGTGTAGGATGCACCTTTTATTGATGAGGCGTGAAGAATTGAGGTATCATCAGGAAAATATTTGGAAGACAACATACAAATCCTCATCTTTTTTTTTTATGCATAAAATCCCACGTATGTTTACCAAGGAGAGAGATGCTAATATCTCTAACAGGCCAAATACCAAGGCCACTACGCTTCTTAGGAAGAGAGGTTAAATCCCATTGACCCAGTCAGTGACAGTGATCGTTGCCCCAAATGAACGTCTGAATAGCATAATCAATTTTATCAGATACTCCTTTAGGCACCCAAAGATTTTGCATAGTGTATATGGGCAGAGAGGTAAGAACAGATTGAGCCAAAGTCACACGTCCGACTCTATTCAATAAGTTCATTTTCCACCTTGCCAATCTTGAATTTGTCTTTCCCAGGATGTAATTAAAGTCACTATTTTTAACCCTTCCAGATAGCATATGAAATCCAAGATATTTGCCAATCTGGTGAATGTGGTGGAAAAGAGAAATAGAAGTAAACTTGTCACCTTAACATTGGAGACATTCCTTGAGGTCATGAATCTGGATTTTTGGATATTCACCTTCAATCCTGAAGCATGGCAACAAGCATCTAGTATATCTTTCACAAGTTTTATTTTAGAGGATTTGTCCTCAGTAAACAGTAAACAGTCATCAGCAAAGAAAAGATAGGACACTGCTGGACCACTGTTATCAATTCGCACAAGCAACCAACTATGTTCTTGCACTTTCTGTTGAATAAGAAAAGACAGTTTCTTAAAAAGATAGGGGGACGTAGGATCACCTTGATAAAGACCACGCTTGAGGGCAAGAGAATCTAGCTTCTCACCGTTCCATTTAAGGGATAAAGTTGTTGAAGTGGTGCAATTCATAATGAGATCAATAATTTTCCCCCGGAAAGCCTAAATCATTGAGAGTAAGCTTCAAGAAATTCCAAAAGAATAATGTGTTAACAACAGAAAAATATTCAATAGTATAGTGTTAACAATAGTACGTGCTAATTTGAGTTTTTAACACACTAAAAATTGAAAAAAAAAACTCCAAAAGAATCTCGCTTCATTAAAAAAAAAAAGAGCAAATGAGTGTAAAATATTTGAGATTGTTAATGTTAACCAGTTTATTAACTTTGGTTGATTAAAATATTCCATTAGTATCTGTTAAAATTTCTTACTAAATTAATATAAATAGAGTGAAGTGTAATATTTTAATAAGTTTGAAATAAAGTGTCATTTAGATAAAATATAAAATTGTGGAATGTAATTTATTCTAATTTCTTTTATTAAGTTCGTGTAATTTTAAAAAATCAATAATTAAATTCTCTGAAACGTAAAGTTGTTAAAATTCTGTTAAATAATAGTATTAAAATTTTGTACCCATATTTTTTTCTGTTAAAATTTTGTACGAAGTAGGAGTCGAAATTAGACTCCTCCCAATTGTGAGAGTTAGCACACCCAACTTAAAATCCACATTGAGTTGAATTGACTTAACAAAATAGTAACTTGCTAATTGCTACATACTTTATCCCAATTTAACTTGGTCCAAACAGTTCATTTTGACAACTCTAGCTGGAATCACTGCTTTATATCTAGGATACTTTGAGAACATTAAGGTCAATCAAATGAACCAACCACTAAACTTGAAAGAGAATTTATTGGTCGCAAACAAGCAATTACCAAAAGTATTGTAGAATAAAGGAGAAATTTCTTAATCAAAAGATGTAACTATTTAATTTTCTCTTGGCAAAAACCATTCCAATGGCTAGTAAATGTCAAGGAAAAAATAATTTATTACCAATACCAAAGGGATTGAGTCTCTTTGGATGTAGTTAGAGCCACCAAAAAGTACAAAATTATTTACATCTCATCATCCTAGTATATTATACATACATATAACGGTAAAGTACAAGCATTTAACATGAAAGGTTGAATCCTTCTAGCAAGAAAAAGGAAGTGTGTGAGATAGCATACAATGCAGTTAGGCTAGAGTAACGATTTCCCTAAAATTGTAGATAATGCAAACATGAAACAAGTTTATGTCATTAGGGGAAAATATCCAAATCTGTAAGCATACTTAGACTGTAGCTAAATGACTACTGAGCAAACAGGTTGGTATGACTGAAAACATGACTTTTACTGGCCTTAGACTCTGTCCTTCCACCCATGAAAATTTTGGTTGATCACCTGTATAAATCTAACCATTCCAATATGTCCTTTCAATTTAAAATAAAAGCAACAACCATGGTATCAAGTCCATTTTGTAATGTCATTAATAAACTCTTTATGTTCAACGAATGAGGCAATAATTATGTGATCAATTTTTTTTCAAAAAAAAAATGTCTTCATAAAATAAAGATTTCTTTTTTGATAGATCTCCAAATAAACAAGTAATGAAACAACAGGGATGAACAATGCAATATACATATGCTAAAAAATATAGGAGGAGAAAGTTCTATACAAAGAAATACAACAACCAAGCCTAAGACCTATACAAAGAATTTTGTGAGAGAGGAAAAAAACTATCCACAAGATGACTTTCTTTCTATCAGTTAACTATTATCATGATATTGTGTAATGCTGATTCAGTTCATACACAAATCCAAAGAATGTTATCTTTAATGAATGATAGATTGTCTTGTTTCTTTTAAGGACATCCACTTTGTCAATGAAATTTGAAAAAACTTGTTTGACTTAAATTATCTCTTGATATTTATAAAATAAGATATTTTTTATTTTAATCTTTTAAAAATATTTTTTTAATTTTAATTCTTTAAAATTTTAAATTTTTTTATTTTAATTCTTATTTTTAAATAACATTAAATATTAACATAATAATAATTTTAATAGACTTTATTATTTCTTTAAAAAAATTGATCAAACAATCACATTTATATGTTCAAAATAATATCTAATAATATAAAATTAGTTAATAAAAAATTTAAAAATAATATTGAACTAAAATAAATTATATGTAACTATCTTGTAAAATTCTTTAATTATATAACAAATCAATAAACTTTCAATATCGTTGTTACATCATTATTTAATTACATTTTTAAAAAATAAAATTAAAAACAAAAAATCTTTAAAAAACTAAAATTAAAACAAAATTTTTAAAAGATTAAAATTAAAAATTATCTATTTTTCAGATGCCAAAATGTTATTTAAGTCAACTTTTCCTAATACCAATGCCACCATAGTTCATACTCCCCTTTTTGATCCCTCATCTAGTTTTTTCCAACTTTCTCTAGTTTGCCAATACATTTGGGAAGTATTTTTTATCGATATTTTTTGTTAAACTTGTGATGCTTATTCTTACTTCTTGGAGCTGCTTCAACAAAAATTATTTACAATCTGCCAATGTCCTAAGACCACTTGTCTATTTGTAAACCTACTATACAACAAATCAAAGACAACTACTCTTGTCATAAACAAGAAAGCAATCTCCGAACTAGATGCCATCAGAGACCCAAGTATCCTTGATTCCTTCTTTCCATATTCCCCATCTCCATCTAACTCTTGGGAATTTGCTTCTGCACGCAGAGATCAGGCTGCCAGCAACATATGAATCAACATCACGGTGGATGAGCAGCGAAACATCAGACAATTGGGTGGTTTTATCCAAAACAGAGGAAATAAATGCAAGAGTAACCCCCATTTCACGGACCACTAGATGTGCAATAAATTCTTTTATCATCTTCATCCCAATCCCATCTTCCAAACCTCCCCGACTGAAAGAATTTTCCATTACATGCCAAGCTCCAGTACCTAAATTAAGATATGTTATGTTTGGAAAAAAAGCCAACAAAGTATCAAGCCCAAACTCTGGCACATCAACCTGTTCCATTCTTCCCACCAAATCCAAGGTAAGTCTCTTTACCGTGCTGCAATGGCGAAACATGCTAAACAAAAAACCAAGAGAGAGGCATTCTACACTAAGCTGTAGACATTGTATATTAGCACAATTTTTCAGCCGGAGCTCATCAGTATTCTCAAGGGAGAGATTAAAATTGGACAAGGCAGGGGCTTCAAGGATAACCAACCTAGGTTTGATGCATCTGAGGTTAAAATCAACAAGACAAGGTGCACATATAATCAAAGAAAGCGGAGCATTTGAAACCGACCATTGACAAGTGGTGAGGTGTAAGAGATTAATCTTAGGCTCCTTTAGTCCACCAACACCAATAAGATTGAGTTCTGTCAAGTTAGGGAAACAAGCATTAATCGTGCTTAAGTCCTCATCATCAAGTCTCACAAACTCAAGGGTCAAATATTTCAACATTGGCATCAAACACAAACCATCCACGGATAACCATGCGTTCCTCACCACCAATTTCACAAGATTATGACCTGCAGAAAACACATCACACATTTCCTTGAGAGACCAAAAAAAAAAACATAACAACAAAACTTAGACACATATGGTGTGTTTTGATGGAAGGAAAGAAAACATAGAGGAACACAGAGCATATTATTTTGCTTGATTGAAGAGAAAGGGAAGAAAAAATGTAGTCTTCCACAAATAAAAATTCAATTTTTTTCTTTACTCTTTCCTTTCTATTCAATTCCACAATTTTGGTATGTTTAGTAGGGAGAAAAGAAAATAAAAAAGAAAGTAAACAGAATAAGAAAGCATTTTCTTGTACTTGGATGGAGAGAAAACAATAAAAAAGAGAGAAAAAATGACTTGTTGAAACAAAAATTCAAAATTTTCCTTTCTTCCATTTTGTCTTCAATTCATTTGAACTATCAAATTTTTATCTTCTCTCTTATTTTCTTTACAGCTGGCCAAACGGACCTTTTCTTGCCTCCCTTTTTTTTCATTCACCATTCCAAACATACCATTAAGTTCTTTTAATTCTATTCTTTAACCAGAATTGAAGTTTCAACTCAAAACATAGGCTAATCTTTAATACAAACTACAAATTAAAGACGTAAGACTCCAATGGAAATGCAACAAGATACACAAACAGATGCAAAACTCCAATTTTGATTGAAAGGAATTAAAATACACGGAAGAAACTGCATTATTGTAAAAGAAGGAGCAAGGGAGGCTGACACGTGGAAGAGATGAGGGACAAAGCTTCGGATCGGCGCCAACAAGACTGGACCCAGAAATCGGAGACGGAGAAGGATTTGAGAGCGTCGGAAACAGAGGGAAGCCAGTCTCTGATGAAGTTCATGTCGGTGAGGTATAGATCGTCGGATTCGTCTTCGACGTCGTCGAAGGAGACGCCGCCGAGGGCGCGGTCGACGCCGAGCGACACGGATTCGAGGTTGGCGGAGCGGCGGATGAGGCCGGTGAAGACGGTCTTGAAGGGGGTGACGAGGTGCTTGGTCTCCGGCGAACGGGACTTGAGGTACCGGGACATGGAACACACCAGGTTCAACCACCGCACCTCGTACGACGCTGCGTTTAGGCTCTTCGACACCACCCTGCACCGCGCCACATCCGTTGTGTCCGTTAAACGACTCAGAATTTCTGCCAACACCGAAGCTGGAAGCTCCTCCATCATCCCCAACCCAATTGCCAAATTGCATTCAACATCAACATACAGAGAGAGAGAGAGAGAGAGAGAGAGAGTGAGAGAGAAACGAGAAGACTTTTTTATTTTCGTGTGACCCTGGAATTTTAACTATTTTACGTTTTTTTATTTTATTTGACATAAGTGAAATATCGAATTTACCCTTGTGTGTTAAAATTAAAATTAAAATCCCTGCGTTTCGAAAACCCTAGACAGAGAGAGAGAGAGAGAGAGAGAGAGATGGGGAGGAGGATATTGAATGATGCGTTGAGGAGTATGGTGAATGCAGAGAAGAGAGGGAAAGCCATAGTGGAACTCAAGCCAATCTCCACTGTTATGTCTTCCTTTCTCCGAATCATGAAACACCATGGTAATTCTCCTTTCAGTGATTTACCCACTCTTTTTTCTAAATTTCAGTGATTTAACTGCCTGAGAATTTTAAATCCTGGCAACAATGCAATGATATAAATCCCCCTTTGTAAAAATTGTTTTAGTATCTGAAATTTGTCCCATTATATATCATATCTCTCTTTTTGATATATGTGTTTAGACTTTGGAGGACTTCCATTACTGTTTTAGTTACTGTTATTGTTATTTTCCATCAGGGGAGTCTTCTGGCTCTGATTTTCTGTATGTGGAATATCCCCTTACCTAGCTGGATGAAAATTGAAGGCCATAAACCTAATTAAAATTCTGTAACATTATGATAATTACTACTTCATAGTGCCACAATAAGTGTAGCTAATTTGGCGTAAATTCCTTATAGGGTATATCAAGGACTTTCAAGTCTATGATCCACATAGAGTGGGGAGGATAACGGTTGAACTACAAGGTAGGATTAACGATTGCAAGGCCCTTACGTACCGAAAGGACCTTAAGGCAAGGGATATTGAAGCCTACAGATTTCAGACTCTTCCAACACATCAGGTTGGTTAATGCTTAATGTTTTGTGTTCATGTTATTGGAATGAATGCTGAATGCTGAATGCTGATTTTTTATATTCTCTTTCTCTGTGCAGTGGGGTTATGTTGTGATTACAACTCCTGATGGTATTTTGGATCATGAAGAGGCGATTACAAGGAATGTAGGTGGCCAGGTTCTTGGTTACTTTCACTAAATGATCATTACTGTGCTGTTTTGGCCAGGTATAACGTTCAGCCATGTTTCCAGATAAACATTCAACGAAGGTTTTATGCGATGACAGAATTTTTTTTCCTGTGTGAATGTTATAACATAGCAGCTCATGCACGATGAGTATGATGGATTGGATTTGATGCTTTGTGGACATTAGTCCTGTTTTTGTTAAATGCTATACTAGACATGAATGGACCTATGTAGTCCTTGGTTATTTCAACCATTCTAAGCACTGGTTTCTTTTTACTGTTTCCAAAGAGTTGCAGTTTCGGATGAGAAGAATGTTTCTTCTAGAGGATGACAACGTTAAAATTATTCTCCAACCCTGTCACACAGTAGTCATTTACCTAACAAATTCAGTCTCGATTATTATTTCTAGATTTTTCTGCTCTTGTAACTAAACTTCACATGTTGAAATAGACGATACAACTATATGTGCCGTCGAATTTAGGGTGAAATAAGAAATCTCTGCTATTGTAAAAAAAATGTGCTCCTGCTTTCTAATGATTATTTAGCGTTAATATTTAATGGAAGAAAGCTGTGAGCATCAGTACCTTCGCACAGAGCCTTGTTGGTAAAATAAGAAATTATAAAAAAAAAATACTTTAATGACATTTTATGGAAAAATCTGTTCTACGACTTAATTTGCCTTGCCACAGAAAAGCATTTATGATGTATGAAAGTTCACCCTAAGAAAAAGGATCTACCGCGACTTTTGCCTAGTTTCCTGTTTACTTCATGCTTTGCAATTTATAAAATATGTATAAATCTTCAATTTTACCGTTCGAGTAGTGCTATCTGTGCGTTCACTTGTAAATTTCTTCTGTCCTTGCATATATAATGGTATTATTATCTACCAAAGTAAGGGATTGGTTGTTGGTTATGTGGAACTCTGAACAACTCAATTTAATCTCTGGAAAAAGACATCAAAGAGCCTCCCAAAATTATAAATGTGAGATATTTTTAGTCCTTCGTCTATTGAATATAAGGATTAAAGAGTCTCATTTTATATTCTTGAGAAATTCCGTGTTTGGTTTAACTTTTTATAGATTAAAGTATTGTCAATGTTATGGACAAATTTGGGTATTCCACCTTAAACTAAGTATTGCGTCACCGAACATGTGTGAGAGCAGCACAACATTGAACATTCGTTGAAACAAAACACTCCATTATAAAATATAGAAACAACGTTTTATTTTATTAAAGATAAAATATTTTTTTGTCATGTATTTAGGTTGAATCTTAGTCTCAATTTTCGAACTTAGATTAATTTGGTTTCTAAATTTTATAAAAACACAGTAATTGTCTCTCTTCACGTTGAAAAATATTATTTTTTTAAAAATTCAGAGATTAAACTAATAAAAAAAATTAAAGTAGGAAACTGAATAATTATTATTGAAAATATGAAAATTAAAAACATTTTATCCTTTTATTTTTAACAGTAAATAAATAGCAACACTCCCAGTTTCACAATAGGTCACACCGTAGGCCCCCACATAGTGGGAGGCAAATCAAATTATACCACACAACCTAATACGTAAATTTAATAACCCAAATGATGTTCAACGAGCACGCTTGCAGACACTGAAGCCATCACCTATTGAAACAAGAGAAATTTCAACACGAGAATCATTTGCAATTGCTTTGTTGAAAGCTAGTACAGCCTGCCTGAATTTTCTTTTGGGTGCTGGAACGTCTTCTTCAGGCCAGGCAACTGTTCCACCCCAGAGAGTGTTATCATAGATGATTAACCCACCAATCTTGACCAATTTAACAAGTCGCTCATGGTAATTCCAATAATTATCTTTATCAGCATCAACGAAGGCAAAGTCAAAACTCTCCTCATTCGAAGGCTGCAACAACATTGCACTTGAACTGTCAAACAAAAAGTCACTATAAACTAGAAAGTAGAACAGATCTTAGAAAGGAACTTAGATCCTCTTACGTATTAGACTCTACAAATAATTATGGTCTCATTTAATTATAGGTACTTTTATGTCTTTTTCCTGTAAAGTAATATGAATGTAACAAAGGATGATGCTCACATTTTCTAAGAGTTTATCAAGAACCGGTAAAGCTGGAGACTCTATGAAGTCGATCTTGTGCTCTACACCAGCCTTTTTAATGAATGGCAGTCCTATCTCATAAGCTTCTCTGTCTGGATCCAAGGCTATAATCTACACCACACAGACAATAGAGTTGGTAACATAAAACGGATATATAAATTGTGCCAAATAACAAAAAATGCAAACCTTTCCATCACTAGGAATGGTGAGTGCAGTGAGGAGAAGAGAGTATCCAGTAAAAACTCCCACTTCAATCGTCTTTTTAGCATTCAACAGCTTTAAGAGTAAGGCCATTAGCTGACCCGCATCAGGAGCCGTGCCCATAAAACCCCTAGTGAATGAAAATGTCATTATAATAATAAAATTATTCATTTATCCATCATCCAATCAATCTATCTACAAATAAATTTAAAGTTTGCATGTTGGACGTGGACACTTTGTGTTAGACTACATCCATGTGAGTGTCTTAAGCGAGAATTGTAGCAGAAAGATTTACCGTGGGTGGGTTGCAGTGGCATTCCTTAACTCTTTGAGAGTTTCTGCTTCTCGTGGATGAACGCTGGTCTCGAGTATATACTGCCACAACATTATTGTTGGGTTAAACAATAGGATTGAACAATTAATGAAATTAAATCCAAGAAAAATGCCAAAAATAGTGTTTAAACAGCATACCTTGGTCAAGTTCTTACTCTGCAGTATTACTGGATTAGAGAACATTTTATGCTTTATGGTGCGTCCCGTTTCTCTCGATTCTTGTCTCTCCCACTTACAATTCATCTCCTTTTTCGTCCATTTTATCAGAAGTTTTAAGTGGGAGATTGCACGTGACCCAACCTCCATTCCTTATCTCTTCAACAAACCGTTGACAGTGTCATTGCATGTCTCATACAATTAAAAAAATAAAAATCTTTATTCCTATATGTGTCTATTTTAAAGGACTCATCCACATGCTCACTTTTTTTTATCACATTTTAAATTTTTATAGGCAGTTTTTATATATGTAAAATACTCTATTTTAATTTTATTATTTAAATTATTAATCTTTTTTATTTTATTTTTATTTTTTATATTTAATTTTATTATTTATTATTAATTTGATTTTGTTCATGATACGAAAAATAATTTATAAGAAAATTTAATAAAAAATTGTTCATCAGTAATGAAAAAATTTAATCACAAATAATAAGATTAATTTTTAATATATAATTTATATTTTTTTATTATTATTGAATACTTTTTTTATTCACTTAATATCTCTCTTTCTGTCTCTTGCCAATATTGTTTTTATTAATATATTAAAAATAATAATTAAATTGTTCGTCACAGTCTTTATATGTAAATATATTATTAAATAAAAATTAATTATTTTAAAATTTGATATATATATATATATATATATTTTAAAACCTAGAAGTTAGATACTAAATATTATATTAATAATGCTATAACAATAAAAATAAATATTACATCAATACTTGCACTGAATTTATTATTTTAAAATAGCAATTTCAAAATATAGTTTACAGATTATTTATATTATATTATATATATAAGACAAAATTTCACATTATATTAAATTATTTCATTAACATTAAATATTATAATACTATAAAAAGTTAGACATATTTAAAATTAATAATTTTATAAATATGTGATTAAATTTAAAATTTTATGTTTATAGAATAATTTTAATTATATTTAATGAAAAATTAAATTATTAATTTTTATTTTATTTACATATAATTTTGATGATGAAATATTAATTTTGATAATTTTAATATTAAGCAGTAATGTTTTTATTTATTATACAATTTTTTTAAAAAAATTAAATAAGGATAAAAATTAAATAATAAGTTGTTGTTGTTGTGTGTATATATATATGAGTATTCTTTATTTTTAATTTAATTTTATTAAAATATATAAATATTAAATACTAAATACATAATTTAAAAACATATAATTAATATTTATTATTTTATTTTATTAAAATCCAAAATATTTTATAGATATATAAATATATAAATACCACAATAATAACATTGAATATTATATTAATATTCATTTTCAACTTTATTAAATTTTTAAAAATATTTATTTTAAATTATATTTTATAAAAATAATAATTAAAAGTACTATTTTTAAATAAGTAATTAAATCTAAAATAATTCATAATATTTTAATTTATTTAATAACTAAGGATATAAACTAAGAAATAAATTATTATGTATATATATTACTATTTTTAAAAATTTAATCATTAAAATATATTTTATGAACCATCATAATTACAAATAAAAATTTTATAAATATTTAGCTAACTTTAATATAATATTTAAAAACAAAAATAATAAATAAATTTTCATATATATATATATATATATATAAACTTCACCTGAATTTTATTTTTATTTAAAAATATACACATTTAACAATAAAGTGAATAATAAAATCAAAATATGATTAATGTTGTTTAACAACAAAAGTTAATAATATTTAGACTTTAATATATAAATCTTAAACAAAATCTAAATATATTAAAATTTATTAATAAATAATATTGAGACTAATTAATGTTTAAACTCTTTTTTATTATCACTTTTCTAACGGGTTTGATAATGAAAACTTATGTTTTTGTTCTCAACACTAAATATTTTATTATTATTTATTGATTTAACTTTTATTAAAAAAATATTTTAAAAAATAATTTCAATTGCATCCGTCATAACTGTGGGGTCCAGCCAACAATTAATTGTCCAGCCAGCAAATGAAAGGATGGAAGGAATAAAAGAATTCTTCCGTTATT
>JAMLFT010001471.1:0-30628 GCA_026544285.1 Pachyrhizus erosus
CTATAAAATATTTATTATGTGTAATTTTTATATATAAAAAATAAAAATTTTGAAGACAATTAAATTTTCATCGTTGAAGTATTGATAGTATTTTATTAAAATATATTTTTTATATTTACATATTATTTAAAAAATATTTTTTATATAAGTTTGTAATTTTAACTTTTTCTTCTAATTTAAAAGTAGTACAGTCAAGTTAATAGTCAAGTGATTATTATATTTAAAAATTAATAAAATATAAATAAATAATAGAATAATTTTTTTAAAAACATTACATTATATTTTTATTTATTTATATATAGAAAAGAAAGATATACGGACCAATTAATTTTTGTCTAAAGTAAAAATATTAATGGTATTTATTTACAACATATTTATTATGCATAATTTTAATAGAATTAATTACATTAATATTTAATAAATTAATTACTATTATTTTAATAGAAAACATGTTAAATTTAAATAAAAATTTGTTTAAATTATTTTAATAAATACGTGAAAAGTAGTATGAATATTTGATAATTAAAAAGATAATAAAGGAAGGAAAAATTATATTTAACATTTTTAAAGTTTTTTTAATTTTGCATTAGTGATTTTATTCTGTTATCTTTTTTAAATTACCTTAAATCAATTATATAAAAACCTCAAAATTGAATATTTATTTCACAATGGAGATAAATGTCAACTAATTTTATTATTATATAAAATTTAATTAATTTGATATTGTTTTTAACAATAAAAAATATTAAAAGATATAAAATATATATACACACACAATTTTTTTTCACTTTTTTATAATTTACCTGTGCATTGTATGAGTATATAATCTAATTTATTATAAAAAAAAAGTGTATCATTCTATTTCCTTTTATTGATGTTATTATTAGTTATTTTTCGTGTTTGAAGAAATAACTTTTTATGATAATTATATTTCTTTATAGCATATTTATTACAGATGATAAGTAAGAAAATATTTTATTGATAATAAAAAATAATATATGAGTAAATTAAATAAAAAAAATATGATATATTTTTTAAAATTTTGTTAAAACTAAATCAAATATCAAATATCTCATTTAAAGTCTTTACATAGCTAATCATACAATATAACTCTTCAACTACACTATTAAAAGTATATTTATACAACTCAATCATTATATCCATGTGCATTTATTCAAATAGTTATTAATTTTTTTTAATTAAATATATTTTTATAAATAAGTATAAGTAATGATAATTTTACAAACATATAAAAAATAAAAATGTAAATGCGAGTGATATAATAAACTTATAAATAAAAATATATATTTATGTATAAGTTTAGTTTATATTATATTAGATGATATCTCAAAATTAAACCCAAATTTTGATTCAATTCAATAATAATAATAAAAACATTGATTTTCAATTTATTGAAAAGTTTGAATTAGTTTTTTTCAGTTTTATACGAAAAGGATCTTATCTATAATCTTACTTAAAGTCTATAAAATATCAAGACTTATAATCACTAATGACTATTAATCAATGATAAAAAGCAGTGTTGAAAAAAGTTGAGGTTAAGTAATAACAAGAAAAATCTTTATGATAAATCTTTATGATAAGAATAAAATGAAAATATTATGATATAATTTTACAAATAATTTTTTTTATCATACAACATTTGTGTAAAATATTTCCAAACTTTACTAAATCATTTTGATCAAATTTTATTTGACCGGAGTATTTTTTTTTCAACTTTTTTAATTTCATACCAAACATGTCAATAGTTTGCAAAATATAAAAAGAACTACAAGTATTTAATGCGTTGCAGGGATATTTTTCTACTTTAAGTAATTTTTTAAATATATAAATAAAATATATTTAGAATTATAAAGAGAAACTTGCATAATTGAACTTTTCTAATTAATGACATTATGCCTTTTTTTATTACCATTTTTAAATTACCGCATATTTTTTCACTCAAAGGCTAGACGAGCTAGTAAATGTAAATAGGATAATGACATTGATATCTCGTTCTACTTTCGTTCAATTTTTTTTTTTATCTTTTTAATCACATCATATATTATATTTATATTTTTTCTCTCATTTTTTTTTTAATTTCCCCCTCCTTTATTTCTATCCTTGCGTCACCTCCAATCCACCCCAAAATGGGGGTAAACATTTGTAATTTTTCATGTAGATATTGTGTGTTTTAAGGTCAGTGCAGTGAGGAGAAATTGAGGTAGATGTCAGGATGTAAAAAAAAAAGAAAGAAAAGAATGTAGATAGATTCAGAAAACCAGCCCAATGATACAATGATATAGTAAAAAAAAATGGAAGATAAAAAATGACAATAATAATGAAATGGTAATTTAGTAAGCTTGAAACAAAAGGAAAATGGTTGGTATTGGATATAAGTGTAAGAAAGAGAAATAGCCTCTTTGACTAAAGCAACAAAACTAGTCTAATCGAAGGGGTGAGTGGGTACCTCATTGTGCAAATCACAAATTGTAACGTAAGGATTAAGAGATAGTTGTACTTATATTCGTTCATATTATGCAATAAGGAGAGAAGACAAATTGAGATTATTACAATACCTTGGAAGCGTCGCTGAAATGATAGAGAGATTTTAACGTCGTCGCTCTCGCTGGCCGGAAAAAGAAAAGAGTTTTCAGTTCTTCTGTGCAGGTTAGCTTTTTATTTTCATTCAAACAGTGATTTCAAATCTCAGCCTCATCCCACCCAACACGGTTCAGATCCGTCTTAATAATACTTATCACATTTTTTTCTCATCTTTATTAGATCAATTAAATGTAGATCTAATAAGTTTTTTCAAGATGATTATATCATTTTTTCGAAGAAAAACTAATGCCCAGCCATGTAATTTTAGAGTTATATATATGATATATGATAAAAAATAAATAAAGTTTATAAAACTATATCATAAATGTCTTTCTTAAAAATCTTACTACCGATGGTTGAAAGCATGTTTTTAAAAGAGTTATACTTTTTATACAATATTTTTTTTTATAATATTTTATACATTATTTTTCTTTTCTATATTATTATTAACCTATCTTGTCTTATTTTTCTTCTTTTTTTTTTGTTTTTTCTTTGTGGTAAAAATTGTATAAATATAATTTTTTGTTTCAAAATAAAATTCAAGTACCACATGCAATTTTGGACAAAATGGAATCTCTTCATGATTTATTTGATGTGTAAAATATGAATATAATATATGCTTATATTTTTAAATTATCAAAATAGCCATTCACTTTTTTTATACAGTAGGGTTACAAAAAAATTTCATTTAAAATTTATTTATTCATAATGGCTCAAAGCATTACAACTTTTTGTTTGATCGATCAGCTAGAAGCCTAGGACGACATGCATTAGGTGCAAATATTTTTCAGCATTGTTCTTTATGGTAAAACTTTTGCTTTGAATCGAGGCATTGCTTTCATGTGAACTAAGCAAGCTTGTAATGCAAAGTCTCTACAGATATTGGAAGGTTACATGATTAACTAGATAGTTACAATTGGTTAAACAGTTAGTTGAGATCAGTTGATTAATTTTAGTTCATTCTCTACTATTATTTACTTGTATATAAGATACATAAGTAATTATTTGACACACACTTCTCATTTGAATCAACACATTTTTTAATTCTCACAAGTTCTTTCAGTTCTCTTTTGACTAGGGTTTTCCATGTTGTCAACATGCTATGAGAGCTCTTATAGTAATATAACCAATTTTTAAAACACTTTTTTTTTGTCAAACAATATTAATATAAATCTCACTCTCTTTTTTGGTGCACTAAGGATATTTCAGCAAGCAGACTAAATCCTTTCAGATTAAACTTTATCTCTTCCAATAAAACCTATTTAATAAGTTACGCTATTTAATAACCTCATAAATTTCACTTCATAGTATAAATATATTAAAAAGAGTTTAACAAATAGTGTGTTGCTTAAGCTATAATTAATCACTTCAAGAAACAACATTCCTGCTGATAATCATGCGAGCATGATGGTAAATATCATAGATCATATTGAAATTAAAATCACTCGTAAATTCATGTTGACACTTGACATTATATTCCCACGGTTTATCCACAGAACTTGTCAAACACCAAAAAAAAATATTGGCTGGAATACATCGTATTAAATATTTTTAATTACTAAAGAATTAAATATTAAATATTTTTCTCAATTATTATTATAATAAATGTTTTTCAATAAATACATTCAATCAATCACCTTCATAAAGCTAAAATGCTAAACTTACGCTAAATTTTCTCCTTTATCTTCCCCCTAACAATATGCTAAAACTCATTGAACTTAGTAAATGTCAGAATATAAAGAATTCTATTTCACTAAATAATTGGTGCAACTTTATTTGAGATTGCCACCTTAAACTGGATTCAGAAAATTAACTTTGCCAAGTGAATAATGCTCAAATGATGTTCACTGTTCTGAAACCAGCATCCTTTTCAGCTCTTTTTTATTTACCTGAAATTTCACAGGAAAAAGAGAATTAACTTTCCTTCCTAAAGAATGATTCAGGGTGAAAAAGGAAATGAAGTCTATTATTAGGACAGGATAAAAGCAAAAGTAAAATTACCTTTCCCATGGCATTGCGAGGAAGTTTGTCCCACACGACTAGTTGAGTTGGAATCTAACAAGATATAAACAAATTATCGGAAGAGAATTACTCTGCTTTGTTTGAAACCCAAGAAATTAGCAGGAAAGGAAACACCAAGAGAGAAAGCAAAGAGAAATGGTGTTTTTCAATTGATTGATTAGTAAGAGAAAGAAATAGCCAGGAAAGAAAAAAAATGCATTGAATTTGGTCATCACATGAGCCAAGAAAATGGAAGAGTGAAGGAGAGATATTAGTTAATATTTCTAAATCAAATGATATGTATAATATAATTTGTAGCAACACGAAAATAAAAGGTATATATGTCATTATACATATTGCAACTTTCTTTCTTTTCACTTTTCTATCCAGTTAAACATTTTGAGAGAAAACTCAATTCTTTTTCTATTTCTTTTTTTCCCTCTTACTTCAAATAACTTAAAAAACTACTTTTTCTCATCTACTTCTTTTCCCCTTATTTCTTTCTCTTCTATAACTATCATGCCTGAAACGTGGGCTCATGCATCAAAGACTCAAAATATCATGTTGATGAACTTTCTCCACGGGTGAGTGCTCAACAATTACTCATGTGTTAGAACTCAGCCAATTTAATCAAGCAATCTAATGTTACACCAGGTCTTCTGTCAATGTAAACTTCATAGAAAGTATGATGAACTTCAGTATCACATATAGTAGCGTATATATGGTTTATGATTTACTCTTTCCATCTCTCTTTTGCATGAAGGATTTAGATTGTTCTTTTCATCTCATACTCTTACCTGATATATCTTATACACACGCACAGAAAAACTATTAACAAACAATGGCCAAGCGGTCATACCTTGTAAGGTGCAATTTTGTCTTGGGCCCAGGTGGATAATTCTTCTAGGCTTAGAACAGGCTTTGATTCTTGATCTCTCTTCCGTTTAACATCAGCCTGTGGCACAACGATTGCACCAACAACCTCTCCGTAGTCTTTGTCTGGTAAGCCTAAAACGCAACATTCTGAGATAGCTGGATGCTGCAAAAATGTTCTGACTGTGAATACTCATATATCATTCCTTAAATTCAGTTCTTTCCATGGAGAAAAAAAATGCAACAATACAAGGGGTTGATAACAACTAACAACCATCATGAGAAAATGGAAGCCACTTGCCTCTATTATAACAGATTCAATTTCTAATGCAGACAGCTTATAGCCACCAGCCTTGATTATATCAGCATTAGTACCTGATAAACAAGTAGAGAATGTCCACAATGTTACTCTTAGTTTTATCGCCAACACAATCTAACTTCTACTCTGATGATAAGCTCAGGTGTAGGGATCTTTATGTTTATACTTTGTCAATCAAGATGAAATAATTGAGTTCTCATGCATGTCCAAATAAAAATATTGCGCAAAACCAAATGTCCCAGCTATCAGCAATTTGGGATCAATGTTTCTGACAAGCAGCTGTAACAATTTGAGCATTTTTTTCTCTTTGTGAGATTCATTTTGGATAAATGGAATGCCCAAGGTCAAGGATAATTCCAAAAATTTTCAAATTGGATATGTAATTATTAATTAAGGCATGAGAATTACACTACAGGCTGCACTCAAAGTTCTGACTCTTACAGGCAAACATATGACTCAGAAATATAATTTTCCTTACGTCCTAGAATGATGTAATATCCATCTTCATCTGTAGTAACTGCATCTCCAGTCTTAAAGAATCCATCATCAGTAAATAATTCCTTCGTTGCCTGCATGGAAATAGAAAATTTTCTCAGAGGTATATACTATATTTCTTTTACCATTCTCTATATTTGGAATCTCGGGCTTTCAGTAACTGAAATAATATTCTATTCCTGTTTCTTTCAAAAAATATTTTATTCCTGTTACTGTGCTCAATCTTTAGTATCTTAGAACTTCTGTTGCTCAAATAACTTCTTCTCAGATAACAAGAAAAGCAGCCTTTGGGTAGTGGTGGGGCATAGCAGTGAAATAGGGTATTGTATCATGATGTACATAAATCATGTAACGCATAAAAAGTAAAAATAAACAGGTAATAATTATTACTAAATGATGATTTCATAATCACTGAATAGAAGTCTTCAATTCCTACATATAAAAGAAAATCACTAAATAGAAGAACTTAACATTTTGAAAGTACCTCAGGGAGCTTCCAATATTCTTTAAACAATGAAGGGCTTTTAACACAAAGCTCACCAATTCCATTATTTTCATTCTCACTGTCTTCATCTGCAATAATCTTGACCTGTCAAGCAGACAGAAATGCCATCCTTAAAATTCCATATGATATCATTTTTCACATTGTCCAAAACGCTTGAGACAATGTATCTAGGTTCATAGTAAAACAACCATCTCATAGCATTTCAAAGTAAACTTTTGTTTGTGTCTTTCAAGTTTCAGTCATATATCACTATATTGAGTGTTGTTATAACAATAAATTTGGTTTCCTAGACCTGAAATTGAAACTTGAGCCCAGACCATTAGTTACTAAAATCTCCAACAATATTGTTTAGCTATCTGATCATGTACACAGATTATGCAACAGTAGAATGGGAGATAAAAAAACAGCCCTTATTCTATGGCAAGCAACAGTGAACAAGTGCAAGCTCAACTAACCTGTATACCAGGAAATGGTTTGCCAACAGTTCCTGGTTTGCGGTCACCTTTCAATGGATTTGACAATGCCATAACAAACTAGAAACATTAACATAATAACATAAGATTCATCTAAAAAATCAATATTAATTTAATAAGAAAAATAGTGAATACATATATGATTCCCTGCAAAGTTTAAGGACATAAACTGAAGTTTACTTACTTCAGTCATGCCATATCGTTCCAATAAGCGATGCCCAGTGATGGCTTCCCATTCTTGCATAACAGGTAGTGGAAGTGCAGAGGACCCACACATCTGAAAGATTAACATGATAATATATCAGATTTCTCAGGTTGAATTAGTAGTTAGCACTAACCACTAATGCAGGAGAACATGCAACATAAGTTGCAGGCATGTCCATGCATGGTAAATTACCACACCACTAAGCTACACACTGATTCAGTCAAATTAAAATTTCAAGCATAAACCATTATTTTAAAATTCAAACAACTTCAAATTCACCGATTAAAAAAAAAAAACTTCCCATTTATCTCCTTTTAAGAGATAAATTTTTTGATGCATGTCAAAGTGCCTCTTTCTCTTACCATAAGACGCAAGTTCTTTGCTGCAGATGCTGAAGCAACTTGTAGCTCAGGATCCATTGCATGATAACCTTGTATCAATCGGGAATAGATAGTTGGAACCTTCATTTACAAAAGGATTTAATCATAACCAGATCAGACAAGACAAGTTTTCTAATCATTGCAAACACTGTCAATAGCGAATAGTATACAAATGAATTTTGAATGAACAAGCTCTGTAACTTAATACTCTTTAATGCCTAAGTGCATAACAAAGAATGCCAACATATGGCACATAATTTATAAATGCTGTCATTGCATATAGCATTAAACATAACTATTTTCAGCCAAGCTTAGGTTATATACACAAACCAAGGCACCGTGGGAATGAACCATATCATATATATGCAAAAATGCTAATAAGGATTATACTTACTCCAGTAAACACAGTTATAGCATCTTCAGCCTTAGAACCATCAGTTGGATATGACTCACGCCATCTCTGCCAAACTCCCCTCACACTAAATTTTGGCAAAAACTCAACCTTCAACAGGAAGAAGTTAAGATTTATTTTGTCTAGTTTTGTTGTTTCTTTGCAAGCAGAAGTGAAGAGAATATATTACCGTGGAACCTGCATATAGAGGGGCCATTAAACCATTGAAAAGCCCGTGAACATGTATACCATATATGTTAAGGTTTGACATTATATCCCAAATCACATTTTCAGCAAACATACTAAAGATGATAATACATTTTAAATAATTAAAAAAAATTAATCAATGTATACACAAAAACATTCATGGATATGATGTAGTGGTAGACAATGCAGAAACTGGTCGGCAGATGTGTACTCCCATGCTTTTGTCAAGGTTTGGACCTAAAATCAAGGCAAAATTGAAAAAAAATGTAAGTTACAAAAAATAACAAAATGGGAACGGACTGATGCGCTCAAATCAACAGGGGTTAAATTGCATTGTGATTAAAATTAAATCATAAACAGTACTCCATGCATGATTTAATAATCACACCAAAATAATTTGAACAATCTTAGAGCCAGTGAAGAGGAAGAGGATTTTATTTTAGTAGAGGAAACTGTCAATTCAAATTATTAAATGTAACTAGAGATAGTCACAGAGAATACCTGCGAAATAATGCTTCTGTGTGTATGAACAACCCCCTTAGGTTTACCTGTGGTCCCACTAGTATATAAAATCAGTGCTGGATCTTCACCTATGCCAATGGATACAAAAAATAACCAAAGAATTGTCAACAAATTGCTAGCAAAAGATTCTACCCAATCCATTTATAAAAGCTGAAACTGATTTTCTTACTTGATCTTCCAATATCATCGAAGAAAATTCTGTCTGCATGAATTTCCCCATTCTGGGAATGTCCATCTCTGCTTTTATCTGAAGACTTGTTGAGAACAGGTGGAAGATGAAAAAACTGAGAAGAGCTTTTATTGGCTACAGTTTGCATTATTTCACTATGATCTTCAGTACTCAGTATTGCAGATACATCCTACAGCCAAATTACATCAAATTTCTATTAAGATTTAATCCACAAAGAAGAAGTAAAGCACAAAGGTGATGTAATTAAGGTTATTTAAAGGTTAGCTAACTTGCAACCAATTAAATGTAGAATATTAAATGGTCTATATGAAACTCAATCTATATCACAATAACCATGTTAAAATCTACCAACCCATATAGCATTCTGTTCCTTGAGAATGGACCAGTGGGACATAATAAATGATAGACAACAGAAGTATAAAAACTAATTGTAAACCGAAAGCAATATGGATTATTTTGTTAGGTACAAATGAATAGCAGAATCCCTCCTTATTCAGTAGTTTATTCATGTCTGAACTTAACATCCAATAAAATCTACTTTATAATCTTTCAGGTATACTTACATAGCATATTTCAGTCATGTATTTTAACAAAGGCTTATCTACAGATAAATCAGCTATTTGAAAGTTCAAAGAAGATATATGAAGACAAAGTCAAGCACTGATTAATGAGATCCTGGCTTCATAAAGTTTGCAAGCCATCTAAATGTTAAGCAAACACAAGAATAGGGGTTTCAAAGCATACCGAATTATTAATCACATACAAGAGCTCTACTTCTGGATAGCTGGTTGCAAGCGGAACAGCAACACCTCCACTAAGCCAAATCCCAAGTATTCCAGCAACAAATTCAGCAGAGGGTTTGGCTACAATTCCTATTCGAGCTCCACCAAGATTTCCCTGGATTTTGATACCACTAAGAGTTTACTCAATGATTATTTTGAAAATATTCATGAATGTAGTACTACACATGAATGCCAACAGACAGAGAATTTTATTAATCTCCAATTCTTAGCAGGTGATCAGAATAGAATAAAAAAAGTGGGTTTTCTTTGTCCCATACTTTCAAGCTGCTTTCTATTGGTCAGCATGAAGGTTGTTTTGGTCAAAACAAGAAGACCCTAATAATTTTGCAGTGTTTAGTTAACGCTATTTTTTATTGTATTTAGTTAAACCAGGATGTGTCTTTTAGATTGCCTCTTTGCCCTTCAGTATGTAATTGAATATGATTGTAATTTTAGCTTCTTTTTTATGTTCTCACTTCTCAGGTTTCTGCCCTGCTTGTATCAGGGGAGTTGCTACTTGCTATCTTTTACATGCAGAGAGATTGGGCAGCATTGCTCCATTATTAGTTATTGTTCTTAGAAAGTTTTCACCTTTTATGCTCCTGCACACTGCACCCCTTACATATTGTATTTTCCTTGAAAATTATAGTTATACTTGAAAAACAATAGCACAACTGTTTTTACGGTTTAAGTTTTTAGGAACTGCCATTCATCACATTGGTCAAATGCTAACCAATAGTCATGCACTATTTCATCTAGCAATAACAATAGTAAGGAAATTCGAAGGTGTAACTCACTGTTTGTGCATCACTGCCACACAAGAGATTAGATATCTTCTGTGCCGATGAGATGAGTTGTTTGTAACTATAACTCTTCTGATCGGCTCTGATAGCAACGCTTTCATGAGCTGTAGGTTCGTGCTTAGCAATTGCTTTGACCACCTCCATTAATGTAGTATGTGGAGATGCTATATAAAAGAAAGAAACAGTCAAATAACGTTTATAAGTGGATTATTAGATATTAAATACATTCCACGTTATGTAAACTGAACAGAATATATATTTGGTTTTTTTCTTAGTTTGACTGCCCAGTAAACTGATAATTGCTCATAACCAAAACCGCCCTTCTAAACTTTCCAGCACAGAAATATCACTATTATAAGATCATCATAACAAGTTAAGACAACATCATTTTCTCGAAGTACATATTTTACAAACTGTTAAAATTGTATTTTATTAAGTTACATAACTGAGACTAACTTAGCATGTAGAAAGAAATCATCGCTGGTACATTTAGTCCACAAACCTATTGATCTTCCTGGACACTGAAATGTTTAAACCTAAGCTCCATAAAGCAACAACCAGGTTTGCATGATAGTAGGCAACGTTACAACTTGATAAGCAATTCGGAGCTATAAAACCAAAACGCTACTTACCACTAAAATTAATCTCTATCCTTAGATACTTAATTTCTTTCAAAATTCCAAACTGCGTGGGTGCTAATGCATGATGGTAGCTAGTAGCTAGCAGCTAGAAGCAAACAGAGTTGCACGCAAAGAACAGTTTGAAGCAAAATTACTATTCACTTGATACCTAGAATACATTACATTCGATCAAACTCAACTAAATTTAGAAAGGAGAAAGGGGAAGCAACTCTTTGGTCTTTGCTTATGCATGCAGTAGTGAGACACCCCAATAGTATATTAAACCAAATTCAACCTCAAAACAAAAAATTTCTTCGTAAGGCGAATAACCCAGTTGAAAGAAGAAAAACATTGATCCCAGAAGAAAGAAGCCCCAAAAGCACAAGAGTGACGTTCAAAACAAAAAGAAAATCAGAGAGATAGAGAGAAGAAGGAGGGTCCACAAGAAAGAAAGAGTGACTCACAAGAGAGTGGACGAAATTGAGAGTAGGGGAACCTGGGGTAGGCAACAAGATGCGGGAAAATAGGGAAAGAGGAGGAAGCTATGAAGGCATGGGAAGAAGCAGTGCGTTGATGGAGAGGGAGAGGAAGAGGGAGAAGAGTCAGGTGTTTGTTGAAAGCTTTCAATGAGCGACTCATTTAGGTGGCTGGCGGATATTGTAACCAACTAATTGAGCGGTGGAGTTAGGTGGGAAACAACAGCGTGCTTCTAATTCTATTTCCACGTTCCCTCTTTTGCCACCTTAATTTGTCTGCTTCTTTCAGTCAAATGTGGCTTTCGGGTCCTTATTCAATTTCCAATACCAATACTCTGTTTCTGAGTTCCTTCTGTTTTAGGGGGCTTCCTGATTATTGTTTCTTAGGGGCTCTGGCCAACTTATTCGTACTAACTAGGGTATTAGTTGTGAACCTGATTGTGTGTTACAACTCGTGACTTGTTACCACATTTTGTACTTATGCTATGCCTTTTTGAAGATAAGATTCTTTGTGGTAGGAATTAGCTTAGTGCATCAACACAATATTTCTTCCTCTTCTTTGGTAGGAATTATCTTAGTACGCCAACAAAAAGCGGATTTCTTTTTATATTGTCAAAAGGTGTCACCTTGTTAAAAAAAATAATCATATTTAATTAAAATATATCTAAGGATGAGCATTAAACAATATATATACGTAGTCGTACTTTATATGGATGCGTATAATCGGAGACGACCTTACTACGCCTTCTATTAAATTAAATGATCTATGTTTTCTTTGACCCGAAAGATTTGGTCTTGTATTTTTTATAAATTGATTTTGACAACTTCTAATTATTTATGTATATAAATAAGGTAACAAAAGATAATTCGTTATTCCAAACACTTAAAAGTTTCGTATTAGACCGCTAAAGTGATGTTTGGTAATTGATCATTCAACGTTTAGTTAGTAACGAGAAGGTTCAGCTCATTTGTCCTTCACGCAATTCTACAATAATAAAAAAACTGCAGAAGAAAGAATCACATGCAGAATTGATAACCTTTTTAAAATATTGGGTCAGTATACCATTCTAACTTCTCGACTACTCCAAGGGTCTCAAACGTCTGACCCCAAAATATTGAGGATGTAAATGTTGTTTCAATGCATATCCACCATGTCATGAAGGAGTTATTAGAAGTGTTAGCGTGGAGAACATAACTTTCTCAAATAATCTCGTGTTCCAAAGCAGGTTATACGGGTCATTTGTCCAATGCTATTGACATCACGCTCCAATTCAGTGTCAAAACCATATCCTTAAGAACTCGTGTGGAAACATAAGATAAGGTCAATTTTATACATAACTAGTTTAATTATTAACGCCTTAAACTTAAGGGCAAAAGATGGAATCTTAAGGCGTTTGTTTCACTAAATATTTTTATATGCTTATTATGAAATTATCAAATAAATATTCTTCAATATATTTTATTTTTTAAAAAATTATATTATCACATTTACACAAATTTTATTCTCATTCTAAAGTAGAAAAGTTACATTCTTGATAATTATCTTTTAGTTTTACTATAACTTTTTTTTATTAATTATTTTAAAATTTAAAAAATATTTTCAGAAATATTTAAAATTAACCAAACATATTTTTAGAAATGTCTAAAAATAACATTCCTGACAATAATATTTTCAAGAATATGATTCTTGAAAATATAACACTACAAGATCCTCAGTATTTATTCTGACATTTCATTTCGTACAATTCTTTTCCACGACGCATTCTTTGTGAGAATGACAACAGGTTAATACACAAATAAAAATACATTTAAATACATTTCTGTCCTAATAATTTTAAAATATAATAGACATGGATTCAAATGGTTCTTCACTTCACAATAACTATTTCTTGATGTAAATCTTCTCGTGATCCCACAACCAATAGAATTTTAATAAGGGGGCGGAGGAGGAAAATCTTCTATATAGACATCCCATATTAACGTTAAGAATATATCATAATCCCAGAAATCCTGGATCTCAAGACATGAATACAGAAGACTTTATGGATTGGTATGGAAATTAATCAACGAAATCCAGCTCATTCTTAGCATATATATCTGTACCAAGCTTGGGCGTTGACAAGGGCATGTTTGTTTTAATAGAATAATTTTTCTCCACCTTGTACTCGTTCCAATACAAAATCTGTAATTGGAAATAATTTAGGCACCCATTTCAATTATACTCATCATCGATTCAAAATCAATTCTATCTGATGAGGCTATAAACACGTTTTGGCCCCCGTTATTACGTTCCGAATGCGAAAATTGCAAAAGCTATAATTAGTAGCATTTATTCGAATGTGAAAAACACATCGTAGATCCATTTCCAAAAAGGATATAAATGTGTCTTTGGTAGCACATTATATATACTCAAGTCTGAAAATTTTCACGCCAATTTTTTAATTTACGTAGATGCTACTGCATAGCTTCCACCCTGACGTGCATCTCCTGTTAGCTAACTCTAAACCAAACACCCTATAAAATACCAGGCTTGAAAATTTGTGCATCAACCAACGTCAGAGTGAAACTTACTTATAGTCACAAACATGTACCACATGGAAGGTTCACTTCAAGTGGAGCCGCAACTGAGTTGCCTACAAGGTTAAAGCCATAATAGTAGATGGTCAACGTGATCATTGACCTTGCTATCTCCTCCACCAGAAGGGTGTCCTAGCTCCCTGTGAAGGAGGTGGTGTAAGAATATCAAGCATCGTTTCCTTCTCTTTCGGGGTCAATGGAACACCTCTAACAAGGTTCAAAGCCATGATATGGACATTAGTTTTTTGTTTATGCTTCTTGTAAGCCCATACTCCGGCAGCTGCACCTGCAACTAGGAGCTATTTGAAAGAACATATTTCTGGAATCAGCATAAATTTAAACTGCACTGAAAAAAAAAAAAAATACAAACTCAAGTGCTTTCAATCCTCCAGAAAAATATTACCGGTGATAACCACAAAGCTGCTGTCTGCATATCAAACTTGGGCGTATAGAGTACAGTCTCTCCAAATTCGTCCTCGAGCTTTTTGTAGATCTCCTTGTCAGTCTTTCCAGATCGAATTTCATCACGAATTAACTGAAAAACAGTACAACTGTTTAGCGTTTACATGATAGGACCACAGCTCACTTCCAGTAACTGCTAGTAAACATGGTTATTTTAGAAATTCTGAGCAGAAATAGATGGAAAACAGACAAGAAACTTCAAAATCTTTAAATAGACAAGAAACTTCAAAATCTTTAAATATATGTATTACAAATATATGAAAATCAGTTATTTCACAATCCCGGAATTCCCCCACAAGCCTAACATTTTCTATTTAATCTTACTTAGCTTCACCAAGACATAAATTCAAACCAATGATAATGAAGGGTACAAAAAACAAAAGGCTTTAATTTAAGCCAAGGAAGCTTTAACCGTGTATCAAATTAAACCACTGATCAGCATTCAGAGTTGGGGGGCATAAGAGTATAATGAGTATATTTTACTCTAATATGGGAGAATTTTGTTTTTTTTTTATTTAATTACACTTTTAGTCTCTTAAGTAATATAATTGTGTAATTTTAATTCCTCAAGTTTTAATTATACCAATTGAATCCCTTAGATTTCACAAATGTGAAATTTTAGTTTCCTAAATTTTGTTTGCGTCAACTAGCTCTTCTAGATATTACAATTATGCAATTTTGATCCCCTAGTATCGCCATTGTAGGATTTTTGTTCCCAAAAGTTAGTTCCAATTGCACAATTATGAAATTTGAGTGGCTAAAATCACATAATTGTGATAGTTAAGAGACTCAATTAACACAAATGAAACATGAAAGACAAAAATTTCACATTTGCAATATCTAACTAATCTAAGGAACCTAATTGACACAATTAGAATCTAGAAAACTAAAATCACATGATTGCAATATTTTAGGAACAAAAAGTGCAATTAAGCTTTTTATTTTTACTCCTGTAGGGTTGCACGAAAGAAAATTGATAGCCATTTAATTGACAGAAAGCCAATGTAAGTATGAAAGAAGATAAATTATACATTGATACGAGTAACTAAGAAAAAATGCTTTATAATTCAATAAAAGTTGAATTGTTATAACAAGGGAAAACGGATTAACAGGTAATGTATATCCAAATGATGCATTGATATTTGATAACTCATACTAGAAATTACATAAAAAAAGGAGTTTGCCTGTTAGATGTTATTTCTTAAGTCACACATAAAACAACAACCTGAATATTTAGACTCCACCTTTGTGCACAAATTCATCTCAGTCAATTTTCCTAATTATTTCAAGTTTAGAAGCCATTTGAAGATCCAAACAAGTAGTTGAATGAAACTCAAAATAAATAAACAACAAAATCATGTTTACTAGCAGTAAGGAATCGAATAAGTAATAGCACCCATATCAGAAGGTAAAAATGCAGTGCAGGTAGGTACCTTTCTGAGCAAAATGGCAATGTCTGCTTGAGAATCCTCAATGGATTGACTCCCACACTCCGTGCACCTCACATTGTGACTAATGTTTCTTGCCCGAGCATCTACAATAAGTACCTTCTTCACTGCATCATCCTCACTCGCCATTCAAACCTACCCAAACAACTGCCATTATAAAACACTTAAAGGGGAGAAAAAAAAAACTTGATGCGCTGAGCTAAAGAAATAGTAATGAAACTAATTCCGTTTCAGCCAAACATTTCATCAAACAGCTGCAAGGCAAAACCAGTGCAAGAACAGAACAAAACAAAGTATAAAATGAAATCATGATGCTTTAAATTTAAAACGCCCAACGATTATGAAACTGAAAGAACACCAGCAATTAACCACAACGCGATAAACAAATTTCAGCAGATAAAACACTTCCTCTAAAGTTAAAAACGAAAGGTAATTTAGAGGGTGAAGTTTAATATATGAATTCACAGGATAAAGATAAAAGTGAAATGGATTTTATGTAGAAACTCACGAAAGGAATTGATGAAAAAGTAAGGGAGAATGTGTGATCCTTCTTCGCCTTGAATTCAAGCTTCGATTAGATTGTACGGTGACGTTTTGGGTCCTACAAGTGCAACACTAGAGAGCCCCATCCATCAACCCATCCACATCATTTTTCTTTTTACTTTTCTTTTGAAAGTAACGGACAACAACCTAATTAAGGAAAACGATTTTCCTACACTCCTTTCTCATCTTCCCACTCCACTCTTTTCTTCTCTCTTTTTTTTTTTTTTTAAGAAAATTCTTATTTTATCCCTTCTCATTTATGTCAATGTATACAATAAATAAAAATAAGAGAAATATTAAAAATATATTTTTAAACATACTCTTTCTCTTTTTTATTAGTTAAAATTAATTAAAAATATTATTTTTAATAAATTTTAACTAATAAAAAATAATATATTAAAAATATATATTCCTAACGCTTCTCTAGAAATAAATTGTCAAATCTTGACAATAGACATAACAAAAATTTGTTTCTTCTGTTAAGATACACTACATAAAAATAAGTTTCTATCATATATCATAACAAAATTTTGAGAAGATATATAATGAAAATTTTAGAAGCTTGATACATTCAAATATTTTTTATAAAAACATAAAAAAAAATTGGAGAATAAAAAATTATTAATAAATTATTTATGATGTAAACATTTATATATAAATTATGAATAAATAATATATATATATATATATATATATATATAAAAGTTGTTTATAATAAAATCATATTAAAAGTTCTATAGTTAAATTTTATAATAATTTTTTAAAAAATTATGTTTCATATGAGATGAGATGAGATGAGGAATGTTAACAACTTATTTATTAAAATATTATTTGTAAGACATTGGGTGTCTTTGTTAAAACCTTTGTTTAAAATTTTTTTTTTAATAAAAATAAGTTTTTTTTTGTTTTTATATATTTGTGTAAATTATTCTTTTTTCTATGTTTTTTTAATAAACAACTTCTATTTTCTTTTATATAATCACTTTTTTTGAGAAAAAGAATTTTAGTTAAAATAAATGAACTTGTATTCTATTATTGATTAAAAGCTATTGAAAGTTATTAATTAAGAAGTAAAATCATTAAAATTTATAATTTTTTATCAATTTCAATCAATAACAAAAAAATATATTAAAAATAGTGTATTATTAGTATTTCTATAATATGATTTGTGTACATAATAGTACATGTCTATTAAATTCATAAATTATTTGTATAATTGAAGAAAATATATAGTTACACAACTTTTACAAGTCCAAGTCACAAGTTGTTTTCATAAATTATTTTGAAAAGCTTATTAAAGTAGGAGCATATTAGAAAAACAAATGAAAGTGACAGTTTAGAACCATTGAACTAGATGCAAAGAATGTAGATCGTGTTTGTCCATTGTACCTAACTTCTTTAAGGCTGTGTATTGTGGGATAGGTATTATTGCAATAAGGGCTGAAACTTTGCTTTTTGATTGAAGCTTGTTGTGCATGATCCATTTTCCCTTGCTTTAAATCATTTGCTCCATTTGATCTCAACAACACATGGTTATATCGTCTCAAAATAGAACAGAATAACACTGCCATCCAAGTTTGAAACCTTTCCTAATTACCTCAGCTGCTTTACTCTTATCTTCTCAAGTTTAGATTCTTATCATTTTTATTTATTTATTTACTTGAATTAATTCTATACATTTTTCTTATCATTTTAATATATGTTTTTAAAATCTTTTAAAATAAAAATCCACACAATAAGTAGATATTTTCAATCAGTGACTCTCGGGTTTCAATCTTTCAATTAACAAAGGATCATTTTTTCAATTTAATATATTTTTAATTAAAATATATAAATAGTCTCTTAACTTATATTTTATTTTTAAATTAGTATTCTAATTTTTTAAAAATCTAAAATAATCCTTTACTTGTTTAAACATTAGTCCTCTGATCAAACTTATTATTTTTAATTTTTATGTAATTTTAATTTTTTTTATCTAAATATTAATTAATTTTTATAATTTTATGTAAATGAATCTAATAAAACAAAATTTAAATTTTGAATCAATTAAAAATGATAAATTTTATAAAATGTCTAAGTAAGAAAAATATTTTAAAACTTTTAAAAAGGTCAATTTAAAAACAAAAAGCAAATTAAAATCCATTTTAGCATATATTTTTTAAAGCAAGTCAGTAACAAGTAATTTATTTGAATCAAATTGCTCAAATACCCTCAGTTTTATCAAGTTATTACATTTTAATTATTGAAGTACATTTTTTTTATGAGATGATTCGCAAAGACAAAGGCATGATAACAAGCTTATTAGGAGAATTTTGAACAGGGAGAGAGCATACGATTCTTGCTGCAATAAAATCCATCAGTTTGATTGACTTGTATCATATCGTATTCATTTGAAATCAAAGCCGTTGTATCAATTATGTAATTAGCAGTTAAATCACCCAAAAAGTATCAGTAGCAATGTGTTCACCAATTTAGTAACCAAAACAATTCTCAAATTTACAAATGCCTTTTAGCGAGAACTCAATTAAGGACTCAAATTATAGCATGAGATAATCGAAGGCTCTCAAAAGTTGACCCCATGCAACCAAAGCACAAATTTTCCTGCAAATCAGTAAGATAAAAAAAAATACAGGTCGATTAATACAGGCACAATAACAATACAAGCTATTTGAATTATATATTCTGTTAGGCTACTTGTTATAGAATTCAATTGCTCAAGATTAAGCATAAGATTAATGACAAAATTCAACCAGAAATAATGGATGCTAGAATTTTATTTTATTTTTTCTGAAACTCATGGTAAGCATAAGATTAATGACAAAATTCAACCAGAAATAATGGATGCTAGGATTTTATTTTATTTTTTCTGAAACTCATGGTAAGCATAAGATTAATGACAAAATTCAACCAAAAGGTTGTAAAAACTTTTGATTACCACGTTGATTAACTTCAAGACCACAGACAAGAATCCGAAGTAAAGAAATTTCATTTATTCACTTATTTTGCGAACTGTAGCATTCAGCACAGACTTATTTCACTTTATAGTTTATATACTTTTAATTTTTAAGCTAATAAAAATAGTATGTGAAAGAATTTTTTTTCTTTTTACTTTTTACCAAAAATGTTTCCACAACTTATTCAATAAATGTTTCACCAAAAATTTGCCTATACCTTGTCCATATGACCACTTCAGTTTGCTTCCTGTGCAAGAAGTGCAATTTCAATTTCCTGAAGTGACTTCCCTTTTGTTTCCAGAATATATTTCTTCACAAAAATCACCGCTATCAAACAAAATGAACCAAAAATACTATACAGGAGTTGCGCCCCAATTTGCTCCAGCAAGCGCAAAAAAAATAGACCCACGAAGAAGTTTATCACCTGTTAAAATGTTTACAATCTCAGAGAACAGGGATAACATTCGAGGAGAAAAACTAATTGACACTGATATAATCTGAAAACTCCATTTAAACATGTATATATAGAGCCTGCTATTGAACTTCTATCAAGAGAACTAGGGAAAAAGATCTCATGTATATGTAGAGCCTGCTATTGAACTTATATCAAGAGAACTAGGGAAAAAGATCTAAGTAATTCTAATTAGTATATAAAATTCAAAGCTCAAAAATTTTACCCCATACTTCACAATCAACATATGCAACATATTTGTGAGAATACCCCAAAAATATTATAAGCCACTAAACTGCATACAGCCAACAGCCATCGACCACTATACTTGCAGTCTAGCATAAGCACCATGTTAGACTGGCTATTAAAATATGGATCTTGCTACCTAGTGCCATAAGATATTAAAAGAAGGGTATTGATTAAAAACTTAAAAGAGAAATCTTTTTATTAGAAATTATATGAGAACATAATTTAAAATCATAAGAGAACGTATTTTTACGCATTCCAATAAAAAAATTCTCTATTACTTTTTTAACTAGTACCTTAGTTAGTATTTATCTTAAAATATTATGACTTAAATATAAATTTGGTTCCTAAAAAATAGAATTATTTTTTGTTTTGATCCTTCAGAATATTTTTGTTTAGTCTTTATTGTCAAATAAATTTTTTAGTCTCTATTGTCTTTTAAATAATAACATAATAGTAACATTAATGACCTAATGACTTGTTACATCACAAAGGAGTCAAATAGGACATTTGTAATTTTTGTTGTCAACCTGTTTTTTAAATTCTTCATTAATTAATTTAACATTGTTAATTGTCTTAGACAAATACAAATTATAAAAATAGTTTACTAAAATAAAATTATACATGAAAGTCCAATCAATTTTCATGATGACATGATAAGTTATTGTACTATCAAAGTTAATGTTACAACATTATTTAATGTGGTTACTTGACAGTAAAGAGTAAAACAAAAAATAATCTTTAAAAGACAAATAAAAAAAGATAAAATATAAAAATGGTTCCTTAACTTATTGTTTGTTTCTAAATTGGTCTCCTAATTTTTTAAAATTTGATAATGATCTCCTTATTTAATTAATGAAACATTAGTTCTTTCATAAAACTTATTGTTTTTTATTTTTTAACATGATTTTGAACCTTTTTTCAATTGATTCAAGATGTGAAACTTATCCCATTAAATCCATCAACATGAAAAATAAGAGAATCAACTAATGTTTAAACCAAAAAAAAATACATAAATAAGATTAAAATTGTATGAAAAGCGAGTCTCATAAACAACCAAAAAATTGAAAATGACACTTACTTTTCATGAGGTTCACTTTTTTTATTGCTCATGAGGCTCACTTTTCACATAATTTCACCATGTTTATAACTCTTTTGGTTGTAAACATTAGTTGATTCCCAAAGTTTTCACTCAAGTGAATCTAATGAGACAACTTCACATTTTGAATCACTCAAAAAAAGATTTAAAGTCGTGTCCAAAAATCAAAAATGATAAGTTTTGCAAAAACACTAACATGTCATTAATTAAATAATAAAGTTAGGGGACCAATTTAGATAGAAAAAAAGAGTTAAGGGACCATTTGTATATTTTAGCTAAAAAACAATTCTAAAAGACTAAAATAAAAAATATCCTATTTTTTAGAGACCAAATTCATATTTAAGTCAAATATTATTGATTATTGTAAAAATTATTTAAATAAATAACTTTCTTAATAATCATCTCTGCTACCATGTCTACTAACTGATTATCTCTTACCTAAAGGTTACCTTGCAGGCCAAAAGGAACCTTACTAGAATATAAGTGCACAGATCACTCAAATATTTACACAGAATTTAGTTTTAGAATATAAACATCATAAGATATTTACTGGCACTATCTGAGTTAATTATGGTAGAATATTACACATTAGTAGATTTCAAGTTCATAAGAATGCGGAAAGTCCAAAATAAGTTAAATACTTTTGGAAAGTTTAGATGAAATAGAACGATGTAAGGAAGCATTAAAGATGAATAAATGAAAACTTGAAAAGAGACAGTTACCCAATGCACGGCCAAGCAAATTGCCATTGCCTTTGCTCTGATATTGCCGGGTAGTATTTCAGACATGATAAGACAAGGAACTGGACCAGCACCAAAAGCGAATGACAGCACAAACCTGTGTTGTCCATTTCACATTTAGCAACATATATCATGAAACATTAGCTCTCAAAGTTAGTAGAGATTTGTTATTTGTTAAGTAATTTGATAGTCAAACAAAGGAATGAAGGTATTTTTCCAGATTCATAAGCACTGTCCAACAATCATGCAGCCGTCCATTTCAAAAATAAGTCATGCAAAACATTTCAAAATATAATTAATATTTGAAAAGCCATATTAGATTCATTGCCCTGTGATTCTGCAGACAAAATGAGATTGAAATCTATGTTAACCAATTGCTAATACATATATTTACTTGTGCATCTGATGCAATGACAAATTAAGGATGCAAATTATGAATTTCAGAAAAACCATTGACTGAATAGCACTATTAGAATGGTGTACGCCCCCACCAAATCCCCCTCCCAACAAATGCAAGTAGAAGCTTTCTGACCACTTACAGTAACATGCCACCAACAGCTAGATACATTGCTCCAAATCCTGATGCAAAAGAACTTGCAGCAATGACTTGTAGACCCATTGCTAATGCCTAAACAAGAAAATCAGTAAAGATCAGATAATATAATTCTCATCATGTAGCTTATGAAAATTAGTAATGTTATAATTGGAAAGAAATCCAACTCTTTAACAGCAACATAGGTAAGTTCCTACTATCAAATGGCTTAGATTTCTTCCCTGATGGTTGTAGAAAAACCCATGATAGGAGATTGCAAAAGTGAAGTTATACTCTCAGTGAGCTTGATAAAAGGGAAAACAAGCAAGTGACTTATGAATTGGCGAAAAATGGGTATGTATTGAACATAATAATTCTGGGTGGATCGTCGATTTTCACTGAAAACTACAGGAGATTCCAGTTAAACAATCAAGCCTTAATCCAGTTGATTGTTATTGATACAAATTTTATGAGTGTATTTTTCTTGATTAGTCTAAGTAAGCTAGTATTGTGTGTCTTTCTATTATTATCTATGCAAATATAGAATCAATCCTAACTTCTTGGCACTACATTTGTCATTCTATTCAAATACAAGATAAAAAAATTTCCTTCTTTGAACCTTTTATCCTCCAATTGATTGGCTACCAAACAAACCCGACCTAAATCCCACAAAACTATAAGTAAACCTATTCCATTTCCCATTTCAAGCTTCTTTGTCCAGCATTCCAGATTACATTCTATCCACAGGCCTTAGGATGGAGGTTTGCAACTTCATAATTCAGTGTCCAAATACATTGTTCACAGCTAAATGATTACACTGCTTTCCTTACTCCAGTGGAAGTTAATTCATGTAGAACCCCGTTAATGAATAATTAAGGCAATTACTGAATAGTAGACTACTACAGTTTAATTTGAATTTTCAAACAATATGCCTGTATAATGAAATTTTGTTCAAGTAATATTCAAGTTAATTCAGCAAAGTAAGAATTTTCATTTTTCTTTCCTACCATGCCCAGAAAGCTACCCAGGAGAAGCACTTTCCTTCCAAGTTTATCCATCAGAATCATTGCAACAACAGACCCTGAAGTGGCATTACATAACAAGGTTGAGAGATATAAAGAACAATTACAAATCAACAAATAAACAAAAATAAATGAGTTATGCCAGCAGATACCCAATAAATTGCAAACTCCTACACATGTGTTTGCAATATCAGATGGTACACCAAAACTTTCAAAGACAGTTGAAGAGAAATAGAAAACAGCATTTATGCCAGATAGCTGCTGCAATGCAAAAAGCGTAGATCCAATGAACATCACTGCAAAATGCATTAATGATTTAGCTGCCATAAAAAAGACACAACTATATACTATTGCAAAAACAAACGGTTTTAGAAATTATGATATGATTAAGCAATCGTCTAAAAGATACATGATATATAATTATGTACCTCTGAAATGGCGGCCATAGATTAAATCTGAAAGTTTTACTGTATCAGATCCATCACCTCTGTCAGACTTTGACAGTTCAGTCATTGCAGGTTTCACATGTACTCCTCCCAAGAGCTTCTCAAATTCAGCTTCAGCTTCAATAGTTCTTCCTCTCTGAACAAAATCAAAGAAATATAAGTGCCTGCCTGTGTAGAAAAATAACCTTGATCAATAACAAAAAGGAAATAAATACAGTTTGGAAGGATGGGACCCTTGGTATTCTTCTTAGGAAATAAAATATACAATAAGTCAATATCAAATTACAAATACATATCAGGAAGGATATATTTATTTATTATTTTAAAAATAATCATCATTGGGAGAGGGCAACTCAGACTCTCAGAAATCTAGAGAAGAGGCATCAGTCACAAAGCAAGAGAAACAACATAGTTGAACAAAAGGCACCGAACAACAGAATCTTTCAATAGCACCACATCAGCAAAACATTATTCGAAGAAGAGGCATTAAAGAAACAGCCCTTCAAAAGCCCTCTTCAGAATCAAGTTAAACAAAAAATAAAAGAAACATAAATTAGAGATTTGAAGACACGGTAGTTTCTATTACCTACCACCCTTTAAGACACACATATCGTCCAGCATTAAACTTTAATCAAAATTTTTATATTCTAGTAATAACCCTCCAAAAAAGGATCCAAAATAGTTGAAAGCAAATACATTAAATTATGATAATTAGTTTTAGTTAGTTATTGAAAGTTCTTATTAGTATTAAACACATGGAGATTAGATAACCTTGAAAAGCCAATGAGGACTCTCTGCACAGATCTCCATAAAAAGGGCAAGTATTGTAGCAGGAATGACAGATACCCAGAAACAAGTCCGCCACCTGTGCACATAATTTCCACATAAAATACTACTTTTTAAAAAGAAAATAAGATGGAAAAAAAGTAACTGAAAACTGAATTAACCTATAATGCTAGTAAACATATGTTCATTAACTTCACCAAGCCTATTTAACATTCCATACCAACCGACTATTTCCTTGGCTGGGATTCCAATAAAGAAAGAACCCATGAGTCCAAGACATGTTGCAATTTGGGTTAAGGCACCAAAAGCACCTCGTACAGCTGGAGGTGAGACCTATAAATGCAAGTGGATTTAAGTTAATACAAAAGACCTCTACTGAAAAAATATAATGATCTCAAACTGTAGAGAAACAAAATTGGTTATATCATCTAATATACCTCAGCGACATAAAGAGCTACAACAGGTGGGCCAAGTCCTATTCCAGTACCAACAAATAACCTTCCCAAAAGCATGCCCCACAGACTTTTTGCTGTTGCACTGCGAAAGTTGTGAATAATAAGTTTATAGCTTTATCTGCTGTTTTTTTGTGATTGTAAGAATTTTTTTCCTTCTTTCTCATTCTCTTTTTTTTCCTTGCATTATCTTCTGTTTTTTTATAGAAAACACCTTGAAATAGGACAACATTAATTTGAAAATAATTAGCAAGAGAACATCAACAATATAAGTACAAAAATGAAAGCATGAAAAAGGAGTCTCTTTGTTTTATAATAATGATTATTAAAGTTATAAAATGATTTCACAAAGTTTTCCACTTTTCCTGATTCATTCAGAGTTACATTTAAAATTGTCTATCAACAGTAACTTGAAAAAGAAATTCAAACTAAAGACAGACAATAGGAAACCTCATGATAGGAACTGATTTTAAAATAAGAAACTAAGGACTACAAATCCTTAAAATGGGAAAAATCCCTCTTGATCACACTGAAAAACAGAAAAACAAAGATAGAAATACTGCAGAATTTCAAGCGTCTGCAATGCATCCTCCCTGTGCCCTACCCCATAAGTCCCACCCACTCCCCAATTCCTACTGATTGATTGCCTAATCCCCTCTCCCCCTCCCAGCATTTTATCATTTCCCTTAACAGATGTAACACCTCTTTTCCTATCTTCCTCTTTCTTACATCCTAGTTGCCATTGGTGCAGGGTAATTACAACTTAAATTCCCATCTTAACCCCTAGTCACTTCGTCCTTGCTGCCCTATTAGGCATATGAGGCCCAACACCTTATCCGACATGAAGTTAGAGATTGCTGGGATGGATATTAATGCTACAGTCAAACACATGCAAATTTTATTGCGCAAGAATGCAAGGTGATACAAATAATGAAAGAGAAATTAATTTACAACTAATGCAGCTGATACCTCATTCCAGCCCCAATTATCATAGGCAAAGCACACAATTGGAAACTTCTTCTACGCCCAACACCATCTGCAATCCATCCACTGAACAGAGATCCAACAAAAGCACCTCCTAAACATACACTTACTACAAGACCTTCATCAAAACAAAAATAAGAAGAAGCAGATAAATATTTAGACGTAAAACATGATAAAGACATTCATGTTTGTCAGAAAATTAAGATGAAGCAGATAAATATTTAGACATAAAACATGATAAAGACATTCATGTTTGTCAGAAAATTAAGATGAAGTACCTTCAGCCATTGTATTCCCACTAAATCCGAGATCTATAGAAATGCTCTCTAATGTTTCATTGACTACTCTGCATTGGCAATAGCAATCAGAAAATTAGATAATTTCATACAGACACAAGAATGAATGTGGATCAAGCTTGAGTGTAAAAGCACATACCCAATATGGTATCCATACAAGAATGAAGAAAGAGAAGCCACAAGTACATGCCACAAAGAGCGCCGCCAACAAGGTTTGGCATTCGGTATTCGAACTGAAGCTATGAGGAACGAATTCTTCTGTTAGTAATATCATTACAAACCAATCTCTCCCAATTGGGATATAAAAATATTAACATAAACTGAAACACTTCTTTTTCATTCTCTCCTTTCAAAAAGAAAAATAAGAATCTGAAATTGCATATAGTAGATGAGTGAGAAGCTCATTGTAGGTTGACATTTTAACTTTCTTAATTAGACAAGGCATGATGATCACGTTTTGTGATGTGTATCATTCTATATATACATGCACAGCTTTTCTCTCAATGTCAAACCAAATTTTGTAAGCTCACAAATGAAATGGATTGTGAAAATGTGTACTCAATTTTTAAGCAAATGACACAGAAATCAATACTCATCTCGACATATACCCTCACTGCCCTTTTCCAAATAAAAATATATAGTCAATTTTAAGCATGTGCTACTAAAATCAATAAGCCTTCAGTGCCCTTTGAAAAAAAAAAGCCATATTCATCAGCAAGATTCATGAAACGCCCATCAAAACATATATGATTACGTAATGGAGATACTATAGCTTAATTCTTATGAGGAATAAATCAATTTAAAGTAGCCATTACCATATTTTTCCTTGAAGAGTGAAGAGCTTAGTTCAGTCTCAGCTTCTATATCTAATTCCTTTAGTATATTTTGTATCTTTGATAAATCATGGTCGTGGAATAACTTAAATACAAAATCAACAAATCCAAATTTTAAATAATAAAATTTAATTACTTAGTTTTATCGTAATACTATATATACAATAAGGTTTTAAATTATGGTTGCAGTTTCAGTTGTGATTCTTGACATTGCAGTAAATTGTTAACAAATGTGACTAAAGCTGCAGTTGCAGACAGTATTTTAAAACCTTGATATACATGAATAAGATAACAAAAAACAAGGTACCTAAATTTTCGTCTTTATCGTGGCCGAGTATGTGTTCCCTGGATGCCACTCGCTGCCGTCCCCGCATGGCAAAACGATAGAAAACTTCTCCAAAGTTCGCCAGCGAGTACCTTGTCACACACTACTGCATCATCACAACAACAATATCAGTTGCATTGCAGCACAAGGCATTGGCAACAGCATTAATAACAACACCACACCAATCTCAAGAACAAAACTGGAAAAGCTTTTCTCAGATCTAACACCCCCCAGAACTTCATTTTGTATCACATGATGGCACTTTCACATTGTCATTCCCGTAAAATGGGGAGAACCGAAATCTCATCCACCGTTATTGGTTTTGTTCGAAAGAGACTTATTTGAAGAGAATCACACAAATCAAGAAGGTTCTCTCAGTCAGCCACCACAATCACAAGAAAACTGAAAAATTCCCAAAAGACATGAAAAATAAATAAAAAGATATAGAAAATTGATAGGTGGGGAATGGGGATACCTTATTGTTCTGAGATGAAGAATTTGGAATGGCGTTTGAAATGCAGAGATTGACAGAGAGCGATGCAATTGAATCAGAAAAGTAGAGTGAAGTGTTGTCATGGCAGTTGAAGACGAAGGCACGTGTCAGTATGTGACGCAGTCTTGGTCAAAACCATAGATTTCGCATATGGATACGCATAATGATACATACATACATACATGTGCAAGTTAAGTATGTCATAGTCCATTTTCATGTACATGCGAGAATTGAAAATTTTGCTTGCACAAAGAATCTTCAGTGGGAGAAGAATGTAGATTCTAGAGTATGAATGAATGGCCATAAAAGGAAATGTCCTGTAATAATATTATTTTTTTCTCAAAATGTATGGCTAAATGATTTAACCATGAGTTTAATAACTCAAACTGCACTAATTATTTTGAATTAGATTAGTTCAGTTAGTTGATTTTATTATTTTTTTAAATGTGAATTAATTTAAGAATTTGATAAGTTATTCTTTTATTTTTAAATTAAATATTTTAGCTTTTACACTTAAATTTTTCTCTTTTTTTCTTTTTGTTTTTATTTATTTTTATCTTTAATGATCTATGTAGTGTTATCAATTGTTTTAATTTAGTCATATATATTATATTTTGAATAAATAAATTAATGATATATGTGAAATAATAATTATAGGAAAAAACAAATATTATATAAAATAAATAATTATTCATTAAATAATAAATAATATTTTTGTATTTTTTTCTTACTATAAAATTAATGGTTATATAAAATAGACAATAAATGTAGATAAAAATTTGAGAAAAAATATGATAATTTATTTTTAGTCATAACACAATGATTGAAATCAAATCAAATTAACTTAATCTTAATTGCATTAGTTTGATTTGAATTAATAAAAAAAATTATATTTCAAATAAAATTCTAATTAAATATGATCGATTTATATTTAATGTATGATGGATAGAATTTTATTTATCAAAGACATTATTATAAAAATTTTAATTTAATTTTCCAAATTTATAAAATTTATGTTGATATTTAATTATGTTAGATCAAGTTAATTATTTATCAAATTATCACATTAATTTAGTTAATTTGATCACATATGATAAATTATAAAAAAAATATTATATCATGGGTTAAGATTTTAATAAATGTACTAATCATACAATAAAATAAAAATAAAATATCATCTTTAAGTGGATTGTAATTTAACATCTCATTAATTGATCACTCGCAAGTTTAAAATTAAATAAAACGTTAATTTTTGGACTTTTAATTTAGTTTAGAATGAAATAAAAAAAACAATTAACAAGTAATAGAAATTGAATTGAGAAAAACCATCAGGTGTCGAAATCTCTTTAAAAAAATGTTAATGTAATCTCTTTTTTTAAATCTTGTTTTGTTATATAATTTACTTTTCTTTTTTCTAAATTATTTTAGACCTAATTTAGGCTACCTTTGGATTGGTTTTTCATTTTGCATTTTAAATTTAAAAAAAAAACAAAACTAATTATAAGTTTTTAGTTTTTAAAAAATTATTACAAATTAAAGATGAATAAAACAAAATAATCATTCTATCTTATTTTATTCCACCACAAAATAATACAATACAAAAAACATTAACACATAAAAATAATTAAAAATAAAAAAAATTAAACTTACTAAATAATAATAAATATTGTAAAAAATATTGAAAAATATAAATTTTATAATAAAAATAAATATATTAAAATTATAAAAAATAAAAAATAAAATAATCATAATAACAACAATAATAAAAATATATAATGTTAGTATTTTTACAACTTATGTTTCTATTGAATAAAAAGTTATACATAAATAAATAATAATTACATTGAAAAATATTAATGTAATGATGATAATGAATAATGGTGATACGAATTTGTGGTGACAAGAATGATATCGTGGTGGTGGATAACAGTGACAAGAATGATATAATAGTGACAGTAATAACAATAATAGTGATGATAATTGTAAATAGTTATAAAAGTGTGTTTTTTAAAATTAAAAATTAAATTTACAATTTTTTTGTTTTAAAAATAAATATAAAAATACTTTAAAATTAAGTTAAAAATCTTTTTAATTTT
>JAMLFT010001472.1:0-30605 GCA_026544285.1 Pachyrhizus erosus
TTTTTTCTTTTTTTCTTTTACTTCTATTTCATTTAAAATGTCTAAATCTATTTTCTATTCCAAAATCAAAATATTTCCATTTATTTAGATTTATTATTTAAACTTGTTTTACTCAAAATCTTTCAAATTGACTAATTATATTTTTTTTCTTTTCATATTATCTCTTGGGTAATATTTCTCATAAAATTTTAAAATTTTAAAATTTATTTGAACTAAACTAACTTATTTAAATGGTGAAAGATGAATTTTCTATTTAAAGCTATTTTTTTTCTAATTATAATTTTATTATATAAAAGTAGGATGTTACAAATCTCACATACAGACTTTTAAATTTTCAATCACACCTAACAAATATTACAACCATCCCAAATCATTTTTTTTACTTTTTTTTCAAAACACTATAGAGGACAAAGAGGAAAAAAATTGATTTTTTTTTCCAAATAACAATCAATTATTTTTTATTCTATGTTAACAAGAAAATAAAAAAAGATTAAACTAATTACAAAAATTAAGAAAATAGAATGAAACTTCACAATTCAAAAATGTTAGAAATGATTGAGGAAGGGTGTGTTTTGAAATTTATCAAGAAAAATTGTGGAACATTGACTTCATGGATGCATATATGACTTTGGTAAAGAGGTTGTAGGTTTGGAGTTTGGAAGATGAGAATCTTAGTGGCAACGTAGAGACTGATAAGACAAATTGTTAAAACAACATTGTAGAAAATATGAGGCCCCAATTTAAAAAAGAGGCAAGTGAAGATTGTAGGCATAAGCCTTGCTAGTGGGAAGCATAAAGACTCAATGATGGTGTTAAGAAGGTTGGAGAAAATGTCTAGTTAGAAAAGTATATGTACAAAATAATTTGAAGAAACATTTAAATGCTAAAAGTATAAATCAATTGTTGCAGGTGACAATCTTAACCATATAATATTTAATTAACACATATAATAGTTATAAAAGTATTGTTTCACCTTGTATCACATGTCTCACCTTGCCACCCTAATTTATGTCTTTAGGATAATGATAGATTAGTTGTTAACTCGCTTAGCATAGTGATATTGCCAAGCATGAAAACTAAGAAAGAATTATAAATCATAAAAACTCATGACATAATTTCGTTAACACCATCACATGTTATGTAAAAGACTAATAATAATTAGCTTTTATAAGCGAAAAAAAATCCATAATTAATTTTGAAATGTTATGTTTCAAATTCTCTATACCATATGTTTATGATAAATATTAATAAATATATAATTTAATTTAAATAATTAACCAATTTTATGTGTAAAATAATTTATGAAGATATATTGAGTCGCCGCTTGTCCTTAAATTAATGTAAGTCTTGTATTGTTTAATGTGCTATCATTATTTGTGTAAGTCAAGGATGCATAAGAAAGCTCTCTTAAATAGCATGACTTTATATTAAAGATATTCATAGACAACCTACTAACTTGGATAAAAGGAAGAAAGTATATTCTTTTAAAAAAGATTAAGTATGATACTAAAGTTTGCGTGTTTAGTTTTTGATAGGTCACTCATAAAATGTGTCTAATGTATTTATTAAAGGTGTCAAAAGGAGTTTAAACCTAATGAGTCAACCTATCTCATCATAGGTTTGAATCGGGTTAGGTTGAAAAAATAACAATTATGACATAATTTCAACTTGACTAACTTAACTAGTTAGTCAAATGAGTTTGAGTTAGGTTGGTTCATTTAACTCACCTAACTAAATATTGAAAAATAAAAAATGTTATACAAAAAACATGAATACAATTTTCATTTGAGAAAGAAAAACATAACAAATTTATTTTACGATTTTAATGAAAAGAAAGATAAAGTTAATACAACTTTATACAAAAAGAAAACAAAAGAAATGTTATTGAATTAAAAACTATCTACCAAAGACATGACAACTTCATTTTGTATTATGGGACTTGAAAAAATCTACAAAAGAAAAATGTAACTTTTTTTTAAAAAATATATATTATTGATTTTTTTAAAATTTGACAAAATAACCCACTTAATATATTAATTCATGATAGGTTGAACTCACTTAGGATTTCTTAACTCACCACAAGGTGAACTGAGTTGAATTGTCATTTAAAGTCAATTTATGGTGAGTCAATTTAGGTGAATTGAATTAACTTAGTCTATTACTATTATTATCAATACTAGAATAAAAAAAATTATATTTAAAATTTAAGAAATTATATATTGAGAATAAATTCAATTTTTTTGCAAAGTAAAATTATAGTACAATTATTTTAATGTATAACATAAAGTAATGACATCCTTTTTTAATTATAGTAGAATCAATAAGTTTATTCATGTATTTGGATCAACGTCACATAATATTAAATGTGTGTTAAAGTTAAAGTAACTAATGCTAACTTTTACATTTTTTTAAAGAAAATTAACTTGAATTTGACTTAAAAAGATGAAGATTAGATACATATTCAAAGACACATATAATTAGAGATTTGCATGGAATTAAGTAATTCCTTCAATCTAAAGGCACATCCTTCTACAAATGGAGAAACAATTTTATGTGTTTTATTTAAATGATTGTAAAGAAAGATTTTGAATTTTTTTCACTTAAATTCCAGGGCAGATTCATATCATAAAAGAAAGATACACAGATTAACAATGCTTTTTTAGCATCCTTTTTTTTTTTTTGCAAAATCATCAAATGTTTTAGATTAATTAAGGTATAATGATCTATCAAGCAGGAATAAAACCTTTGACATGTGAATCTCCTGCTTTTGCGATTAGTGGCTGCCGTAGTCTTGTATATAATAATCCCCTTTCCTTTTCTTTTTCAGATACTTTTTCATTGGTCAAGAATCAAATACTAATTATCAATGAGATGAAGTAAGGTGGAAAGCCTTCCTTTTTTTAATTTTTACTTTGAGTTTTTAAGACATCAATAAAGGTGGAGTGGACCTTAAAAATTGGGGACTGGGTGGGAATGATCATAGCATTGGAATAATTGACGAAGAACGATCTAAAGTAATGAGGGAAGAACAATTGATCTTTGAAAACAAGAATTTACTCAACTTTTAACATTTAACTTGGTTATAAAAAAAGCATAAGTTTGATTTTTGCAGGTCATTAAGAAACAATTTTTATTAGTAATAACGGAGGAACATCCCATCAATTTTAAAAGAAACATCACTGTAATAATAACAATAATAATTTATCGGTGTTATTTTAAATTATGTCTTTAAATTTTTTATTGCTGAAAAAATTTCAAGAAAACTTATCCATCTTTGCCCCATTATTTCTCTCCCGAATTCTTCTTTTTATTTGGTGTCACGTTGGATGCTATGTTTTGAGAAAATATTTGCAAACCACAAAGAAATGGAATGGATGAATGGATTCCTCCAAATTGTTGTATATAGTATTTACTTAGTAATTCTTACGCTTATTAAACAAAAATTCTGACATTAACGATAATCTCTTACATGGTTAACATAAACCCTACATTGATTATAAACCGATGTAAGGTCTTATAAAATTTTGGCGCACCAAAAACAGAATAACTGAATTACAAAATATCAACAAGTCGCAATTACTAAGAAGAAGAAGCTTTCCATATATTAAACTATTAAAGTAATAAATACTAAGCGTATTTAACTAATGTTGTTGTTTTTGTTGGTCAAAAGTCCAGAGAGAGGGAAGGTAATATAATTACGATAAACAAAGTTTTGAAGCGTTTGGGCTAGAGAATCATCATATATCATATTTCATATTTCATATTTCATAAATGACTTTTATAGTCTCGTGGGTCCAATCATCCACGAAGAATCTTAAAAAGAGGTGATAAATAATGTTAAAAAATTACATAAAATAGTGAAAATTTTTACGACCCAAATAATTATAATGTACACACAGTTCAAACATCACAGTTCACAAGTGGAGAGCCACGTCACCGGCATAATTTTAAAAAATTAAAACCTTAATAAACTATACAGGTTTCTGTACCAGATCTCTAAACATTTTTTTTTTACAGAAAAAGGTAAATTCTTCTTGAATCCAAAATTCCAAATAATCGTCCTTCTCACATGTCCGCCAACTTTTTTCTGGGTTCAGTCACTTTACACAATTCACCCTCCCACCATAAATAATAATAATAATAATTTTGACACAAACATTTATCCTCTCAACTATTTACTCGAGCCATGATAGCCAAAAAGAAAAGGCACCACAAAAACGCGAAATTTCGGTGGAATCTGAACTCTGAAGTGAATATGGGCCCATATTTTATAATCACGAGGAATAATAATATTGTGTAAAGTAAAACATTAATAAAAAGAATAAAATTAATTTAAGCGGTTCTTACAATCTTACATCACGTCTGATATAGATATGAAATTATAAAATTTAAGAATTAGAATGATAATAAATTATGTATTTTGGAAGACAAGAATGAAAACAATTTCAAATGTTTATTTAACAATTTCACAAGTTGAGAAACTAAAATGATTATTGACTCCATTTGTCTCTTGTCCAATAAAATTTCTACGAGGATGTGTTCCTGTTACAGCACTTTTTAACATAAAAAAAGAAAAGAAAAAAGAAGCAGTGTGTAAAGTGTAAACTATGTATCGTAATTGAGCAAAGCAACGTTAATATGTGTGTTTTCTGTTTATCGCATAGCCTTAGTTGTTTAACCATGTCTGTCTGTGATTGACTGACTGCTTTGGTCTATATTTCATGTCGGCTTGTTCAGTTCACATTCACATACACAAAAATAAAGCTGTCTTGCTTTTGTTCTGCCTCTGTTTTCTTGGGGACAACCCAGTTTCTCTCTCTCTCTTTCCATTTTCATCTCAGTTGCATCACCTGTTGTGCCACCTCAATCCCCAGAAACAACACTGCATACCCATTTCATGCTTTTCCATTTTGGTCACTTCTTCTCGCTGTTCTTTTGTCCACGCTCATGAATATGGTGCCTGGAAGGTGATTCTTTACGTCATACTGGGATATATTTGGGGCTTCATGGGTTGCCCCTCCATTTTTTGTTTCTTTTCAAAATGGCCTGTTGTGTTGTTTGTTTTTTTTTCTTTTGTTGTTTGGTGGTATTATTGAAAGGGTTTTTTCTGCTCACAGATTTTGGCTTTTGGGACATCATCAGCTTCACTTGTTTTTCGTTCTTCACTGGTTTTTGGCGTTTTGATTTGTGCAACCAAAAGGATTCCATTTCTGGGCTTTAGTTCTATTTGTTTAAGATTTGGCGCCGATATGTGTGGCTTCAATCTTCGGATGTTAAGGTTATAGTTGTTGAATTTGGAGCGTTTGTGCTGTGTGGAAGTTGGAGGTAGAAATTAGTTGCATTTGATGGAGAAGAGTCAGTTTTTTTTGTTGATCCTACTATACTATATTAGTGGACTATTTTGTGTTCGTTTTCCAGGGCAGTGCTGGATGAATTGATGTTCGAATTGTCTTGTTGTGAAAAACCTGTTGAACAAGGGCAAATTTTGCTGCTAGAAAAGGCCATGTGGTGAATTTGTTTTGGGTTTATCGTTTATTTTTATTAGTCGGAATGAAGGCTCCATCCAATGGTTACTTGCCAAATTCTGGCGAAGGTGGGTTTTTTTCTCAAGGTTTACTGCCTCATTATTTCAGTCTCTCTCCCCCTCTACTTCTCTCTTTGCTTGTGATGTGTTTCCTATTTCATCAAACATAACCCTGGTCAGTGACTCTAGGATGGTTGCTTTTGAAGGAAAATGCGGCTTTTGTGTTGTTCAATGAGTTTAATAGCGTTTTAGATGGAATAAATATGAGCATTTGACATGTTTGCGTCCCAAAATTGGGTGGCTGTCAAATGGTTTTCTTAGATATGCAATAACAAGCTTTTTTTCTCTCCTGAAAAATGATAAAGAGAATTGTTTTTAATCTTGCTGTGTAGTTAGATGATCTTTTACTTAATCCCTAGAGTTGTTTGCTTAGTTTGGTTTGTGACCGGGTATAGTAATAATATGGCAAATTGGGCAAGAGGGTCAGTTGTTGCTTCTGAAGTTTCATTACAAGGGAAGTGGTGAATATGTTTGCGTGATAGTCTTCAGAGAGAATATGATTCCTATGTAACAAAAAAAATTTAAAACAGAAAAGGGTTTTCGCCTGAGTTTAATTACCTTCTAAGTATATTCTTCATGGTAACGGGTCTACTAATGTCAATACAAGAGGAATATGCAAGATCTGTTCCTTTGCCTTTTGCACTAAAAATGCCTTTTGGCAATTGCAAATATATGATTAAAGCTACTGCCCTCCTGAGAAAATAACGTTCATTAAAGAATTTTAGTTTTCTGTAGTATATTATACATCCTTTTGAAATTCTGCATCTCTTTTTCAATAACATGCTTGAAGAAAACTGTTATAGATGTAATATTAGATCATTCGTATTCTTCATCAAACAACTTAAAAGCATTTAAAGAAATAATTAAAGTTATATTTTTGTTCAAAGGAGTAACATTATGTTTGTTTTGTTAACAGGGGAAAGGAAAACAATCAATTCAGAGTTATGGCATGCTTGTGCTGGACCTTTGGTTTCTTTGCCACCTGTTGGCAGTCTTGTGGTTTACTTCCCCCAGGGACACAGTGAACAAGTATTTTTCATATGCCATGATTCTATTCTATAGGCGTGACTGCATGATCTTTCTGTATTTTGAATGCTGATGTAAATTCCTTTTGATTACTATAACTTTCAGGTTGCAGCTTCGATGCAAAAGGAGACTGACTTCATACCAAGTTACCCTAACCTTCCCTCCAAGTTGATTTGCATGCTTCACAATGTTGCATTGCACGTATGTGCATTTCTCACATGTGACATTTCTGTTATGCATTTGATACAATGTTAATTGCTCTATGATTTAATACAATGATACAACATTGTCGTGTATCTTGGAGCAGGCTGATCCTGAAACTGATGAGGTCTATGCACAGATGACCCTTCAACCTGTAAACAAAGTATGTTAGCTGTTCAATCTGAGAATTTGTTTATTGCATGTTGGGATTTATTCCCCCACCTTTTATTTGGGGTCCTCTCAAGCAAATAATGTGTAATACATCAAAGATTGTTTGATTTGGCTCTTACAGTATGAGAAAGAAGCATTACTGGCATCAGACATGGGTCTCAAACAAAGCCGTCAACCTACTGAGTTCTTTTGCAAAACTCTTACAGCTAGTGATACAAGCACTCACGGTGGATTTTCTGTGCCACGTAGAGCAGCTGAGAAAATATTCCCACCTTTGGTACGTGCATAACATTTTCGTTTTCTTTTTATTCTTTGAAGCTAGAGCTAGAACCACTAGAAGTTTGCATGCTGATCATAAGTGTGTGTTCAATAGGATTATTCAATGCAACCTCCAGCTCAGGAGCTTGTAGCCAAAGATTTGCACGATAATACATGGGCATTTAGACATATTTATCGAGGTATTGTTGCTTTAACATACTGATAAGTTTATCCAAACAAGAACCTTAGTATAATATATGTCACCATTGAAATCTAGTGGTTTCTAAACTAAACCACTAAGGCGTATATTATCTCCTCAATGATGCAAATGCAACCTCATTTTTGTTGAACTAAAACATATAATTAAAAAAAAACTATTACTCTTAGAATCATCTTATACCAAGTTTTGACCCAAATTGTGGACATAGAAGCTGTGTAATTGATTTTTACACAATTTGAATGCTAATTGCTAAACTTGGTTGCACATCGGCTACAGGACAACCAAAGAGGCATCTATTGACTACTGGATGGAGTGTATTTGTCAGCACAAAAAGACTGTTTGCTGGAGATTCTGTTCTTTTTATCAGGTAAGATATGTTATATTTTGCATGTGGAAATTTCTGGAATATTTTGACCCTTTGTTGCTGAGCAAAATTGTTTTTGGTTATTTTTAGAGATGAAAAACAACATCTTCTTTTAGGTATAAGGCGTGCTAATAGACAGCAATCAGCACTCTCTTCATCAGTAATATCCAGTGACAGCATGCATATTGGCATTCTTGCTGCTGCTGCACATGCTGCTGCAAATAACAGTCCATTTACTATATTTTACAATCCAAGGTACGATTTGGTATGTGTGTATCATCATGACATGACATGACATGGCATGGCATCAATTGAATAATGCCCCTTCGAATTTGACAGGGCTAGCCCCTCTGAATTTGTTGTTCCGTTGGCCAAGTATAACAAAGCTATGTACACTCAAGTTTCTCTTGGAATGAGATTTAGAATGATGTTTGAAACTGAGGAGTCTGGAGTACGTAGATATATGGGTACCATCACTGGTATTAGTGACTTGGATCCTGTCCGATGGAAAAACTCACAGTGGCGCAATATTCAGGTATTATTAGAACGTTTATTTTTTATGAAGAAATAGATGCATTATTTGGATAACTTGATATGATTGTAGTAAAGTTCATGACTAAATAATATATGCACTTTTTTTTTAATTCTGTATTTTTTTTATTCTGAAATATATATGCACTGACAGTGTAAAGATTTGTACATCATCATGTAGTTATAAATTGTCATGTAAGGTAAGTTTGTTGATTCTTAAAAATAATTACCTTAAAATTTAGAGCAAAGATAATTTCTGAGAAATTGAAAGTTGAAAATGGTTACGTTGTCATTGCATACCTATTAAACTAAAAATTGGTAGGGATATATTTCTGGAGCTTATAGTTTCAATAGGTTTTATTATTTAAAACAATGATTTTTGTTCTTTTTGTTTCCATAGTCTTGAATGCCTTATAATATTCATTTGTTTGGTCCAATGGTCTATACATTTGTTTGGTCCTGTGTTTCTGTCCTTCATGGTAATAGTATGTGCCTTAGGCTTACTCTAGTAATACCGAACCCTTTTTATTGGCTTATTGAGACGGTCGTCTTTTGAACTATTGATAGGTTGGATGGGATGAATCAACAGCTGGTGAACGCCCCAGTAGAGTTTCAATTTGGGAAATTGAGCCAGTGGTGACTCCTTTCTACATTTGTCCACCTCCATTTTTTAGGCCCAAGTTCCCCAGGCAACCTGGAATGCCAGGTAGCAGGACTTCACGCCTAGCTAGTTCAGCTTTCATTTAAATATTTCCTTGTCTTCCGTTGACTTCTGTGGTTCATGCGTTACCTCAACAGAATCCTTCTTTAATGGTTTTCTTCTAAACAATTTAAATATCTATCTTCACTTCAACTCAAGTAAAAAATGCTGGCTATGAATGTTAGTTAGTAGTTGCCAATTATCTTTTAATTTTACTGTGAACAGAGTCAGCCTCATTATGAAAAAGAAATCAAGTTGTTTCTGTTTTGAACGTACATTCTCGTTTGTAATATCATTTGTAATATCACTCAGAAAACCTGCATTTTATTCTTATTCCCATCCTTGTGCATGGTAAAGTGGTGATAGATGATCCTTGCAATTGATTTTGCAGATGATGAATCAGATATGGAAAATGCTTTCAAGAGAGCTATGCCCTGGCTTGGAGATGACTTTGGCATGAAGGATGCCTCAGGTTCAATCTTTCCTGGTTTTAGTTTAGTGCAGTGGATGAGCATGCAGCAGAATAATCAGCTCTCTGCTGCTCAATCAGGATGTTTCCCATCCATGCTTCCATCTAATACCCTTCAGGGTAACCTTAGCACTGATGACCCTTCCAAGTTATTGAGCTTTCAAGCTCCTGTTCTCTCTAACCCAAGTCTTCAAGTAAACAAACCTAATCTACCAAATCAAATCAACCAGTTGCAACAGTCCCCAGTGTCATGGCCCCAGCAGCAACACCAGCAACAACAGCTGCAACAGCAACAACAGCAGCAGCAGCAGCAGCTACAACAGCAGCAGCAGCAGCAGCAGCTACAGTCATTGTTGCAAATACCAATGAACCAGCTCCAGCAGCAGAGGCAACAGCAGCTGCCTGAACCACAAAACCTGCCATTGCTGCAGCAACTGCCTCAGCAGCTAGGACAGCAGCCTCAGAAACAACAGTCAAGTCAACACGCTACTATCATGAACAATGGGGTAGTTGCCTCTAACCAGATTACAAATCAGTTTGTACAACCAATGGCATATGGTCAGCTTCAGCAACAACAATTGCTCTCAGGAGGTATCCAACCCCAGCATGGTATCCAGTCAGCTAGTAAGAATACATTCCCATTGACATCCTTACCACAAGACTCACAATTTCAGCAACAGATAGACCAGCAAGCTAGCCTCTTACAGAGGCAACAACAACCACAGACACAATTGCAACAATCTCCACTGCAGTTGTTGCAACAAAACTTGCCACAGAGAGCACCACAACAACCGCCAGCCACTCAAATGTTACAGCAAAATCCCTCAGAGCAACAACTCCATCTGCAATTGCTACAAAAGTTGCAGCAGCAGCAGCAGCAACAACAACTTCTTTCCACGTCTACTCCACTTTTGCAGTCTCAGCTTCTACAACAAAATACTCACCAACAATTACCACAGCCCCCACTGCCCATATCTCAGCATCAACCTCAACAGCTTAGCAATAATGCATTCTCAACAGAGAAGCTTCTCAACAGCAATAACTTCTCTCCATCTCTTATGCAATCACAACAGTTTTCAATGAACCAGCCCCAGAATACACAGAAATCACTTACCATCACTAGAGCTCCCTCTACACTAACAGATGGAGATGCCCCATCATGCTCAACCTCTCCATCTACTAATAACTGCCAGGTGTCTCCTCCAAATCTCCTGAAAAGACATCAGCAACTACCAGCCACATTTGGGGGGAGTTTGATAGTTGAGCCCACTAGTAATCTGATACAGGAGCTCCACAGTAAGCCTGACACGCAGCTCAAACATGAATTGTTCAATGTAAAAGGACCTGAACAGTTAAAGTATAAAGGGACAATTGCTGATCAGCTGGAAGCTTCTTCTGGAACGTCTTACTGTCTTGATCCTGGTAATGTCCAGCAGAACTTGCCACTTTCCAACTTCTGCATGGAAGGGGATGTCCAATCACACCCAAGAAACAGTTTACCATTTGACTCTAATCTGGATGGTCTAACCCCTGATACTATGCTTCTAAGGGGGTATGACTCACAAAAAGATTTTCAAAATTTGCTGTCTAACTATGCTAGTGCTCCAAGAGACATTGAAACTGAGCTGTCAACTGCTGACATCAGCTCGCAGTCATTTGGTGTGCCGAACATGCCTTTTAAGCCTGGTTGCTCGAGTGATGTTGGCATCAATGATACTGGTGTTCTGAATAATAATAATGGCTTGAGGGCAAACCAAACTCCACGAATGAGAACATATACTAAGGTTTGTCATTCTTTAACAATTGCAAATGAATCTATTTGGTATATTTACTGCCTGCACTGTGTGTGTACGGCTCTCAAAGTTAAATGTGTTACTAGATTAGACGATGTACTCAAATACAAATGATGTACAAACTTTATAGGTTCAGAAGCGTGGCTCTGTTGGAAGATGTATTGATGTTACCCGTTACAAGGGATATGATGAACTCCGGTACGATTTGGCTAGAATGTTTGGGATTGAAGGGCAGCTAGAAGATCCTCTAAGAACTGACTGGAAATTAGTATATGTGGATCATGAAAATGACATTCTTCTTGTTGGTGATGACCCTTGGGAGTATGTAGCTAAGTCCTAAATAGTTTGTAAGCCTACTATTTTTGCCATTCTGGTTTGTTTTTATTGATTACCAACTTATGATTTCTTGCAGTGAATTTGTAAGCTGTGTCCAGAGCATAAAGATATTGTCATCTGCAGAGGTTCAGCAAATGAGCTTGGATGGGGATTTAGGCGGTAATGTTCCAATCCCTAATCAAGCTTGCAGTGGGACAGACAGTGGGAATGCATGGAGGGGACAGTATGAAGATAACTCAGCTGCCTCGTTTAATAGGTAAGGATGTCAAATGCTGATACTTAAGAGAGATCAACTTGTGCATTTCAAGTGGTGGAAAACCAACTTAACCTAATAAAAATTCTGGTTGGTGCTTCAAATGGAAATTGTATAAGAGGTGGACTAGACAGATAATTGCATCTTGGTTCTCTTTCACTACACCGCTTTTGATGGTGAGAAAGTTTGGATCCTCAAATGTAGCAAGAGCAGATTCCCTTACTAATGCCACAGATCCTATATACCTTTGGAATCCACTGTTTTTGTAGATGCTGGATTAGTTTAATTTTTTGCAAGGTACAACAGAATAGGGCAGCTAGTGTATAATATGATTGTTCTTGTATAAACATTAATTTTCACTTATCTCTTGTAAATCTTGTTATGGTTAAAGTTGTATACGGAAGTTTGGTGTCTAAGTGATGGCTCAGAGCCTCAGACAATGAAGAATGCATGCCAATTCTAGCTCTTGTATAAAATGCCTACGATGTTTCCACGGTGGCCATTATGGAAAAGTTCATTATGGATGAAGAAAACTCAATTTTTTTATAACTCTTGAATTTTGGAATTAGTGTGCTTCAATTACAATTAGCTTTCTGCGTACCCAAGAGACAGTTTTGACAGGTAGTTTCTTGCTGCTTTTAGTTCCACCTGTAAATTTAGCGGAAATTGTTTTACCTTTATTCTAGTCATATAAATAATATTTACACCTAGACTATTATAGTCTTCCTTTTAGTTATTTAAAAGATGACACTTTTGTTCTTTTAAAACTTATTTTTCTGAGTATTATGATTTATTATGCAGATATACCTATATTTGAGAATTTGTAGTGATCAAAACAGCCCAAATTAATATCAAACCGATGAATTCATATATTCATATTCATATAAAAAAGTCAATTGCATATTCTGAGGACAGGTTACGAAGCAATGCATGGCGGAACCTATATGAGCAAGCCAGTCAAGTCACTCACAGTGCAAAAGCTTTTTTCTTCCATTAAATATACTATTTTTTAATAAATGGTTAAAATTTTTCTCCCATGCTAAAATCCACCAGAGTTATATTATATCTAGATGCAGAACTAACTAAACTCAATTTATTAAAATAAATAAATTTTATACTAAAATTTGTGATGTAATTATTTTGATATGGGCTTTTGATTGGTTGCTTACACATGTAGATTCTTCAGTTGAAGCACCAAATGTAGAAGGCGGTTGTTTCTTATACTTAAAAGAGTTTCAACCAACACATCCTTTACATTCCGAAAAAGATAATCTGAAATGTAAATTTACATTTCAAATTACCCATTCTGAAATACAAATGAGGTATTTTACAATCTAAATTACCTATCTGAAATTCAAATGAGGATCTTAAAAAGGATAATTCAAAATATAATTTTATATTTCAAATTATCCTTTTCAAAATATAAAAAAGGTGCCGTTTGAAATTTATGATATGCAGAAAAAAAGACAACCGTAAAAGACCTTACAATGCCTTCACAAGCTTACAGTCCAAGATCCCATACATTTGTTCTTGAAGGGAAGATCCCAATATATAATTTTTTTTAGAAGGTTTCTAATAGGATTCAATGGAAATAGGCTATGTCCATGGAAGTGCCCACAAACATGAGAGGGAGGGTGAAACGCCGTAGAAAATAATATATTTCAAGCGTTGCAATTTTAATGCAAATTGTCTAAGGAACAGAGTTGCAAACAACTATATTTCAAGCTGTTGACACAACATAAACATCCATTTCCCTCGACATTAACACAAAAATTTTGGTTATAGACAAAAAAAAAATTTGTTACTACCTAGGACAGGATGGCCATGACATCTGAGGCCCTCAAGGCAATGTAGTTAGAACCATCTTTGCCCTTGAAGTCATTCCCCGCATATTTGGAGTACAGAACTGTATTCCCAGGCGTGACGGACAATGGCTTTCTATTACCTTCCTCATCCAGGGGCCCCGGACCAACTGCTATCACCTGTAACATCAAAAGTAGAGTAAAAGTATTATGGAGTAATCTCAGGATATAAACGAGCAAGATTTAGAAAACATTATTCTTCCATAACAGGCACCCATCTAGGACAAGGAAATCAATACTGGTAAGTATCAATTAAATTGTTCTGAGCACATTCTTCTGACCACTGGAGCAAATTTTTCAAAAATATTTCTTGTTGTAACTACACTATCTTTTCAACGCAAGAAGTCAAGAACAATATGAAAGTTAACTGTTCCAATAGATGGCTTCTCCTTGGTTGCCTCTGTGAGCAACAAACCTCCAGCAGTTTTTTCCTCCGCTTCTGAAACCTGGAGTAAATATTCAAACAAATTAGTAGATACCTCAATAATTCATTGTCACGGGTAAAATAAGCAGAAATCATAGTAAGTAAATTTTACAGCCTTTGCAAAATATGGCAAGAACAAGTTACAAATTGGGCAGAACAACAATACACCTTGAGTATTAAATGGTTAAGGGGAGCAAATGGAAAAGTTTGTGGGGAACCTATGTGAGCTTATGAAAATATCTCACGATTCTTATAAGCTCTGTTTAGCTTATTTCAATAAACTAATTGGGGTAGCTTATCAAATAAGCTCTTTTTTTTAATATAATTCTAACAAATTTTATGGTATAATCCTTCTGTGGTAAGAACTTATTGAATAAGGGGTTATTTACGTTGCTTAGCCAAACACACGCTAAATATATGATTGGCATATTATCCAATGCAATTCTCCTAACATCCAACATCAAAATGAACAAAGCTCTAAAGAGTACACACCTTTATCAAGACTCTATCGTTCAAGGGTTTAAGATCCTTGACCTCATCAGATTCAAGTATACCAATGATGTCATCATCTTTCAGTATAAGATGTTTTGAACCATTGAACTCCACCTCAGTCCCTGCATACTTTGAATACACAACTTGTGCACCTGTCTGTACAAACAAATGCATCGCATAAGTTCACAATTAAGATAAAAAGACCCCTTTCCCCCAATTTCCTGCCCCCAAATTTTGAAAAATAACAATGAGGATAGATTGAAGTGCCAATGATTTCCTAACATAGTAACATCACCTTCACACTAACATTCACTTTGCTGTTCCCAACCGACTTCTCTTTCCCAACAGCAACCACTTCACCCCCTTGAGGCTTGCCTTGAGCAGTTGCTGGCAGTAAAATCCCACCTGCAGTCTTCTCCTCTGCATCCTTAATTTTCACCAGTACTCTATCACCCAGAGGCTTAACAGTGGTGTGCTGCATTGTGAAATACAATCAGAAAACATGTAGCATTGAATGTAAAAACCAAAACACTGAAAACATCCCGGGGGCCAAAACTTATTATACGATATCTATGTCAACAATCAACCACAAAGTCCACCTAAGAATGAAGCATTCCAACATATAGCCAAATGCATTAATAACAATGACAATAAGGACCTTGGGGGCAACAACAGTGGCGGCTTTAACAACGAAAGAGGACAACGAGGTTTGTGTGAGTGTGCCAATTCTAACTTGCCCAACAGAAGGAAATCGACGTGTTGAAGGTTGAAACCTTTCAAATGCAGGCAAGTTCCTCAATGATGCAGTGATTTGAGAGGTTGCCATTGGAGCTGCTCAAAAGTAAAAAATTGAAATTCAAAATGAAAATTAACCTACGCCACCTTCTACAACAGAAAATGTACGAGAAACAATGGTGTTAGAATCGTGCATTGCATTTTCCAGAGTCACTCCCACAACAGCACAAAATGGAGATTTTCGTTAAGATTATCCAATTGAAATTTCCTAATTTCCCGAGAAACAATACTTTTACTACCAAAAAGAATAAACAAGAGATGAAGAGATTAGATTAGAGAGTACACCTTATCTATCAAAAGTGTGTCACGAAGCTTGGAAAGTGAGATCAACAGTGAAAAGAACCCTAGCCAAATATTGTGGTTTTATCGGATAATAATATTAGTTAATAGAACCTTCTAGAATTCTATAGTGCAGTGCACGGTGCACCACTTCTCATGTCGTGTTCTTCATACGACTTACGAGTATCCAACCAAAACTATACTAGTAATCAAACCACCAAAAATAACTTAACATTATTGGTTATTTTATAGAGTAATGTTAAATCTTCTGGTTATTTTTTATAAAAAAAACATTGAATAAAAGATAAATATATTCAATACTCATCATACAAAATTGAATAGAAAGATTAATAAGAAAATGTTATAAAAAATTTAAAATTATTCTATTTTTTAACCATAATCACAAGGGTTTAACTGAACAAATTAAAAAGAGACCAGGATACAGGGGAAACAGAAGTCCAAAAATACAAAGTAAAAAAGGCCCAAATCAACTATTGGGATTAAAACCCAAGTGGAATCTTGTAATCCAAATTGTACAACAACAAATAATAGAGTGCATTTGTTTCCAAAAAATGATACTATTAGATTTTGAAAAGAAAACAATTAGATAGTAGTATTTGTTCAAATTGACATTTTAATGTAATTGTGAACGACCCAACGGGGATCCAAACACACGTTGAATATATAAATATTTACTTAAATTTACCTTAACCAATATTTCAATATTGTTTTAGATGGATAAGAGCCTTGTTAAGATTTATAAATTCTACATGTCTATTTCTTTCTTATAAAACATGAAAGAGTTATCTCCTAATGTTTATAAAGATTTTTTTTTTTTTTTTGGAAAAGCAGAGTATACATTAATATCCTGCATTTTAGCCTGCGCTTCAGCATTTTCCAACATTTGATGTTTAGGTTTTTTTAGGATGTTCCTTATTCCTTTTATTGGCATAATGCCAATTCAACGCGCATTTCTTATCCATGGGTTTTGCTTTATTTGCCTACAAAATAAGAGAAAAGTTCTTAAATATGTGATTATTTACACTCTAATTAAAATCAAATTACTTTTTTTGTTTTGTGAGTTTTTATTTCTTTTATATTCTTTTCTCTTCTTTTTCAAAAAAAAAAAAACCCATGCACATAAGTTTGTCAAATATGATTTTATCACAACTTCTAACTTGAAACTTTGTTTGTTCTAAAGCAAACAATTATTTCTATAAAGATTATAAAATCTTAGTTTTAAAAATTAGTCAGTTCAATCGGTCCAATTGAAAATTGATAGTTTGACCGATTAAAGCCTGATATTGGATCGAAAATGTCATCCAATTTATATAAACGATTGTAACGATTCACATGTTCTGTTTCTATTTTTCACTTGGTGGGTTGTTCCATTTTTTAATTGTGCGGTTTTCAATTGGTTATTGTGCAACCCAATGCATTGGATGGCCCGACATTAAATGCTTTTGAATGTTGTTGTTAGTTGCTTCAACAATGAATAATAAAAAAACATATAAAAAAGTTACCTTCCATTATTCAAACTTATATCCTTAAAGACATTTAGAAGTATTTTTATCACTAAGCTATCAACATTTTATGTAATATATATATACATATATATATATATTTTTTAATTTTATATTATTTATAATTAATTTATGTGATTTAATTAGTGATTTGTTGGTTTAATTAGTGATCCAGTAGTTTGATCAAGTCAATAATCAATTTAATTTTTAAAATATTGTGTAAAACAATAAGTATAACAGTCTATTTTCATTTATTTATTTGTTTTTCATGGTTTTTTTTGTATTTTTTTTTGTTTTCTCATTAATACTTTTAACAGTATAATGTATTAAGTTAATTAAAACCATTAAGAATAAATAAGATTTTTCACTTAAGTATTTTTCAACCTGTGTTTATTGTCTTATTATCTCAACAAAATTATTTTCTACAATATGTTTGCAAGAGTTGTAAAAATTTTCAAATACAAAAATTGATTTCCTTCCATAAGTCTTTTATTAGTTGTAATCATACTTAAATAAAGATAAATGAGAAAGTCATTTAAACTTAGTTGATTGTCAAGTGGATCCTTAAACTTAAGTCCATTATTTTTTCAATAATAAGTTTTACTTTGACCCCAAAGTCTAATATTTCCTTGCCTTAAGAAAGTAATATTAAGACAGTAGCACGAGATGACAAGATTAAGATATTTTATCTGATATATGCATGTGTTTCTTTCTTTTTTTAATAAGCACAGAGTTTACCTAATTTTATATAAATTCCTATTCCAAATGTAAAACTTTGTCTCAAAAAAATATTAATGTACACTCTCAAAAATAAATTTTTTTAGTTTAAGATTTCACTATCATCAAAGGTAGTTTGTTCAAAGGTATTTGAAATGCATTAATTCAAAAGAATGGTCTAATAAAACTCAAATGATTAGTAATAAATATTAATATAAGAATAATTTTTATTTAGCTTTAGCTGAAAAAAAAAATTATCATAAGAAAATCTTCTTAAGTGTAAAATATAAAAAGAACTCAAGCAAAATTGAAAATAAAATTATTTCTTAAAATCTAATCACTCAATTTTTATGAAAATAATGCTTAAACATAAAAGCTTCCAAAGTAAGATAATTTAATATTTTAAAAAATCAAATTATTTGTGCAAAATTTTAATGAACAACTATCAAGTATGTAATTACTTTATTTTTTATAAACATTCACAAGAATTCCAAAAATGATATACCATTATTTTTGAGATTTTAATCAAAATAAAAGAGAATTAGAAAAATAATTAGGAACAAATCAAGCTAAAACAATTCCATTATTAATACCATGCATTTAATTTTAAAGAAATTAAAAATGAGTTACTTAATAAGGTGGGTGTTTCCCTTACTATGAAGCTTATGATCTCTATTTACTCTATAAGGTCAATTGTGACTTAGTGCATGTCATGTTGCCACTATAACAATCATTGGTTGAAAACATAATTTATTTCATTCTAACTAAAACAAATTAGTTAAAACTATTCATGACTATTTGTACTAAAATAAACCAACAAAAATTAAACTATTCTAATAAAATTATAACTAACAAAAATTTGAACATAATCCTAAACAAAAATTATAAATAAACACACGAAATTAAAGTAGATCAAACATACATAAAATAAAAAGTAAAATAATAAATTGTATTATTTATTTAAAAGACAAACAATTGTTCATCTCTTATGCAAGAGGCTTATTAACATTAATCTTTCAAGGTGAGTTTCTTTTTTTCAACATTCTAAACTAGCTAATCAAGTACAAGTTGATTTGTGGTTAGTTATTTTGTGGTAATATTTTTATATTATATTTATTTGGTAAAAAATAGTGTGGAAAAGAAAAGAAGAAGATGAAAAAGAAAGCAAATGACATTTTTCGTTTGTTTGTTAACATAAAATAGACAACAAATATTCAAAAAAAAGTTGGCAAGGGTCCACAAGTTTCAAGCTTCATGATTTTCATTCATTTGAGTTAGCCTTTCATTTTACAAAATTGACTTTGCATCATCCCGCTCGTTATGTTTTTTCTTTCTTGCAACAAGATGTTAAACTAGTACTCCTTATGTCTTGTTCTTCCTTGCATAATAGATTGTGTGAAAAAACATAATTGATTGTACAAGACATGTGATAGTTGTGTACAAAAAAGTGAGTTAATGGATTATGTGAAGAAACATAATTGATTTTTTTTCTCCTACTAAAAGGTATTTCAAACTCACTAGACAAAAAACTATTCTTACTTGCAAAGGCACATAATTGATTACGATTAAGAATAATAAATCATATGTAATCATAATTAATTTTGTGAAAAAAATCAAATAAATATAACATTATAAATATAAAATTATTTTTTTATGAATAATTTAATTTCCTTTCATTCAAATCAATATAATCTCATAATTTTATTTTACTCTACTTTTTTTCAAACAAATAACATTAATTTTTACTCTCTCTTTTATATAAATATATTTTTCTCATCTATCTATTTTTTACTTTTTTTTTTCCTTCCAAACACAACATTAAATATTGCATTCTTTTTCTGCAATTAAACTTATGAAGTCCAGGACATATTAAAGAGAGAAGAAAAAAGATTAATTAATATGAGCTGACTGAAAAGGATGGTAATCTTTGTAGCATACCAGGTGGTTGTCGGTTGTGGACTTGTGGATGTGGTCATATGGGGCATCCTGAAATGGAGTTTAGAAAGCTCAAGGCAAGGATCAGATTATGACAATTAATGGGAACATAAACTTACACACATAACTTTTGAGATAATGCATGAGGCAAAGTAATACACGTGGGGCATATGTCTTTACTTAAAGTAACACACATGGGGCATATATCTCCAACCATGCCTCTCTTTAGGTGTTTGAAACTTTGAAAAGTATTTCCTACACTTACAGAAACATAACAATGAAAACATGGTAAAATGTTTTTCAGCAAAAACATCCGAACGAGATTAATAATATGCGATTTGATAATTGTTTAATATTTTTAAGTGAACTAAGAATTTTATGTTTGTTTTATTCAATATTATGTGTTCGCACGCTTCATTAGTGGGATTAAAAAAACTCATAATAAAAATCAATTCAAAAAAATTTCAAACGGTGTATTATAATGTCTCGAAGCACATGATAATTCTTGTATCACTTAGTAATATATTTCAAAATAAATTAATTATTAGAATTATATAAGGAAAATATTATTATAAAATTTATTTCTATCAATTTACATTTTTATCCTTGTACGCAAATGCTAAACTGAATCCCATTAATTGATGGATGCCAACGCACCACATTTATTTTTCATTTTTAACAGTCTATTGAAAAAATCAATAAAAATGTTTAATTAATCTTAATACAAAGAAAACGATACTGGTATGCTTAATAAAATATTACTCTATAATGAAAAAAGTATTCAACCTCATGAAATTTGTTTCCTTTGTAAATAAATATTTCAAAATTTAATTTCATACTAATTGATGTTTAAACTTTATCTTATTTAAAAGATAGATATTTTAATTTTAAATTTTATTTTAATTCATGTTTAAACATTTATCTTTTACAAGCAAGCATGTTAAACTTTAATTTAATTATTCTTAATTTTTAAGATTTACCCTTTTGTGAAAGGCCATCCCTTTTGGGAAGTTATATAATTGATAAAAATATAAAAAATTATTTGCCTTAAATTTCAAACATTTATTAATTTATTTTTATAAAAAATTGAAAGTGGAATATAATAAAATTTATAACCAAATAAAATCTTTTTATTATATTTTGTTGATTTGACCTTTTATTTTACTTTTTAACTAAATAATATTATTATGGTTTAGTGTTTGAAAAGTAGAGCTATAATAAAAAAAAAACATAATGAAGGAATAAGATTTAAGGTAATTAATTGATTGAGATTTATTCACAGTAAACAAAATAAATTATTGACAAAGACGATCAAGTTTAAGAATAATATAAAATTAAAACTCAAAACATCTACTTGTAATAAAATATGATATTTGAATTGTGTAATTTTTTTAATATGCTTTTAGATTGAGCGAGATTTAAATATTGAAATAACTAATTGAAGAAATAATGATGGTAATATTTATATATATGAATAAAATTTTATGTTAAAATATTATTTTTTAAAGTAATTTTGATAAGTAATGTTGACTAAAATTATCATTTTAAGCTTAGTTTGATGAACTAGTATGATAGAATCGTTAAATGAATTGGGTTGGATTATATTTTAAAAAAATTACCTAAATATAATCGAGCCTATTTAGCACAACCTATTTAGCTCGATAGGCTATATGATTTAGAATTAGACTTATCTATAGGTTTTTTGGTTAGTCCAATAAATAAATACACTATATATATATATTTTTAAAAATAATTAGCTCAATACTTTGTCTTTTCTTTTGAACTTCATAAACCTAACTCATTCAAGTATTGTTGCTACTTCAAAAAACCTAACACACACACATTCAATGCCAATGTCATTGTTGTTTGTTATCTTTTCTCCCTATTACCATTGTAGTGAATGATATTAATGTTGCATGCTCACTCGCATTTAGCAAACACAAACCTCGTTCCTCTTTGCCTTTATCCAAAAAAGAAAATAATTTTGCTTCACCTTTATTCATAAAGCCTAATCATTCAATTTATGCATATTCCTTAATTTGATTCTTAGGTTTTCTATTGTTAAACAAAACAAGTTCGTATTGTTATTGTCTCTATTGTTATTAGGGATATTTTTTTTCATAATATGGACCTTGTGTTTCAAATTAGATATAGTCTTAAAACACAAGTTGATAACGTCATTGCTTTTTCTTGTCATTTTTTTCACAAACATGACAACCTCAAACTAGAGGGATACAAATATAACTAAAAAGGTAAGTATTTAAAGACAATTACTCTAAAAGTACCGTAAATGACACAAAAACAAACACAACAACAATACATACAAACATAGACAACATTCAATCTTATACAATATCATATTTTTACATTAGCAAATGCAACATTCAATACATATAGTAAATATTTATCATGAGATGTTAACATAAATTAAATTAAACATTTGTGCATGAGACAAACATTGCTCCATATAGTTAATAACAATTTTATGTACAAACAATTAGTCAATTGTGTATCTTAATATGGTGAAATATATCATCAAAATATGACATGTGCTAAAACTATTTGGTGGACACACCATATTTTGATAAATGAGAACAACTATGGTTTCATCAGGATATGCACATAGAGATAATCGCTACCACAAGGGTTTAACTTAATAAAATTAATGTGTAACTATCCTATTAGAACACACAAGACAAATGGCAATAAAGTAATAATTTCCTTAATGTTGAAATAACATTAAATATTTTTCTTCAATAATTACATTTTTTAAAGCATACATTCAACATTGAATAAAATAATACTCCATTTGATCTTTAATATAAAACATTATCAAGAAGAAGTTTATATTATAAGACATTTTACAATTTATATAAAACATGTATTTTTTTTATTAAATACGTTAAGCATTTATATTTTTTTTATTGACAATGATATATAATGTTCTTGTATATTAATGCCTTCACATCATACATAACAAGTTATTGATTATTAACAGGGATAAAATTAATACATTAGTAATATTTTTTTTAAAAAAAAAACAATGACTAACTAATTTATCTTTTTTTATTGTTATAATTCTATTATAAATGTCTTAAAAAGAGTAATATTTTGTTCTTAACTATCAAAATTATACTTTGTTGATAGACTTAAATATGTTTTGATTTCTAAAAGAATTTGAATTTTGCATTTGAATCTTAATAATTTCTCTCTTGACTTTTGGTCATTAAAAATATATATTTTATATTGCATCCCTATCATTACAATAATTTTGTTAAGTAGTTTCTAAATATTTTTATTTTTTTATCCTAAAATATTTTTAGATTTTTTTTTGTTTTTAATTTTTTTATTATGATAAATAAAGTGATGATGTCTTAAATTAAGAAAATCAATATATAACAACAAAGATGAAATATAAGATATATTTTTTTTTGAAGACTAAAAGTCAAATAAAAAAATATTAGATATCAAACATAAAATTTTTTAAAAATATTAAAAATAAAAAACATATTTAAATTTTTATTAAAATTATTAATTTTGATATGATATTATGGGATGAGACGTAAAAAAATTAAAGAATATATTAGATCATTGAAAATTTTCTTATAATTAAATAAAGTGGAGTCTTAGATTGTGTAAGTAAAAAATAAATTTTTTAATTGTTACCCTTAAAATAAAAAATAAATATTTAAATTAGAAATGCGTTCATAAGTTGATTCTTAATAAAAAAAAAATTATTATTTATTATTTTAAGAAAATTGAAATTAAAGAAATCAGTGGCTCCGAATTTCCTTTTCTTATCCAAACAAAGTATTGATGATAATCCCGTTGGAGTCCCAAGTGGATTACAATACACACATTGTCCAAGATTATCCTCCCGTACCTTAAAGTTCACACACCGCGTAACGACGAAGGTTCGGTGCCACCTATAGAGACAAGTTACAATGGGGTCTCTTTTGCTCCCTTCCCTTCCTCAGGACGCGTAAGTGCTGACCGGAGTCAAAATTCTTCACTCGCTTCATCAGTCAATTCAACACTATCATACCCAAAGTATGGTCAACCTCATACTACCAAATACTATATATAGCCAGCCGCAAACACTTTCACAACACAACTCACAATCTTTTTCTTTTTTTTTTTAAAAAAAAAAAAAAAAAAAAAAAAAAAAATCTTCGCGGTGATTGTTACTGTGACCTTAGAAAGAAAATAATACTAAAAACATCTGATGGTTAACCCGAGCAGCGAAAAGCCAGAAGAGCATAGCGAATCCAAATACAAAGGGGTCCGAAAGAGAAAATGGGGCAAATGGGTATCCGAAATAAGACTACCCAATAGTCGCCAGAGGATTTGGTTGGGATCCTACGACACCGCCGAGAAGGCCGCGCGTGCTTTCGACGCGGCAATGTTCTGCTTACGTGGCCGCAACGCCAAGTTTAATTTCCCCGACAACCCACCCGATATCGCCGGCGGGAGGACCATGACGCCGTTGCAGATTCAGGTCGCCGCCTCTCAGTTCGCCAACGCTGGGCCTCGCGAGGGACATTCTGGTCGACCTGAGCACTCGCCCATGGAATCTCCCTCGCCTTCTATTTCGGAAGGGACTGTTCAAACGGACAGTGACGCCACCACATACAACGGTTCGCTAACGGATTTGTTCACGCCCGTCGGGTCGAGTAGTTATGCATCTGATCACGGGATTTTCCCTGGTTTTGATGATTTCGGTGGTGAATTTTACGTACCGGAAATGCCGAATGTTACTTATGGAGAAGAAAATGTGGAAGAGCTCGTAGTTGATGGGTCCTTGTGGAATTTTTGAGGGGCATCAAATTGAGTAATCGCCGGCTAAATGGGTCACGGTTATGGATAGTTTTATTTTCCTGAACTGTGGCATTGACTCGGTAATTTAACCGGGTTTGGATTGGTTATTTTTTAGACGACCAAAAAAATGCTTATTTAATTGCTGTATAAGCAAGAAACTATGATAGTGATATGCACCAAAGAGTAACGCAATCGCAATTGTCAACATAGTTGTAATTTGTAAAGCTTTTGTAGTATATACTGTGATTTCTTTTTTATTCAATCAATAATGAAAAATATTGGTTTCCCTGTTGCCAAATAATTGTTATCTTTTATTCTATGATCACTTCTAAAAACGAAAGCTGCATTATTTTTATGACAAACATTAAACTCATCGGTCAAGAAATTTAACTATAAGTCTTTTTTTTTTATTAATATAATTTTATTGTAATTTAATAATAAATAATTTTTTTAAGTACTATTCTCATCAATCAACTCAATCTTAATTTTTATTTAAACTTATGGAACACGTGCCAGATTAATTTGCCCAACAAAGCTATATTTGTCAAGCGAGGGATCGCTGATCCACTATTTAAGGTAATTGAATATTTTAAGAAAATTATAAATTAAACTGATTTCACCAAAATATTCTTTTTATGGATCATATGTATACTTGAATTCAAAATTATTAATTAAGTTAGAATAATTTATGTCAGTTAATTCATACATTAAATAGTTTTTTTCATTAAAATATCTTTTTCAAAAGAATAAAATTATAATTATAAATAATATGATAATTTTTTTATAAAAAGGTCACATTAAACTAGGTTTTAATTTAAATAGGTATATTTTTAAATTTAAGGATTAAATTTAACTTATTTACCAAACATAAGTTTTTCTAAAGTATGCCTTAGGCTTTTTTTCAAAGCTTAAAACGCTTAATTAAAAGCGTAATTTATAATAATATTTTTCATTTGACTAACAAATTTATTTTTAAATGAAAATGAAATCAAGTTTTTAAATAAAATAATTATATAATTTAAAAATAGTATAATAAAAAATTATTATAATAATAATGAAGTTATTATTATGTTATTTATATTTTTAAATAAATAAACTATTTAATTGTTTTAAAAAATTTAAATAAGTTTAAGCTTAATATTATTTTACTAAATGAGGGTTTTTAAAACATTAGCTAAACTCATGGAGATATAATGATTTCGTGTTAAAAAAAGTTATTATCGTATGGATGCACGAGTTATATCATAATTTTTTAAATTATTAATTTATTATGAATTTATGATATTTAAAAATATTTTTGTCTTATTAATAATTGTTTTTATGACATTAGTTAAAAAATAAAATAAAAATTATGTGAGAACGTATTTAAAAATTATAAAAGAGTGTTTTTATGCATTTTGATATAAACTCTTTATCTACACATTGAAACTCAAATCTATTTAAATTCTAAACCCTAAATTCATATAGATTGTTCGTTAAATTTACAATTTAAATGAGTTTTATTTGAGATAATTTGTAACTGTCTCGCTTAATCCGTTAATTAATGAACAAGTCTACAATCAACATTAAAAAACAAAAATATAATTTAAACTAAATATAGAATATTTAAACTAAATATAATAAATTCTTAATTGTACAAACTCATATTTAAATAAAAATATCATCAATTTAATCATATAAAATAAACAAATTTAAAAATGTCTTAAATTTAAATTTAAATTTTTTTGTTAATTAAAAATTATTTTTTCTATAATAATTTGCGAATAAATTCGCAAAGATTGCGAGTTAAATGAGATGGATTAAAAATCTTGCTGTTCAAATGAATTATAAAATAAAAAGCTAGTAACCCTTACAAATTCCGAGTTATACATATAATGTGCAAGTATAAAATTAAATATTTAACTTTACCTAACATTAGTTAACATCTGTCATATATTTTTAATTATGATGATTTATTCTCTCTTTTTTTTATTATCAGTAAACAAATAATATATATTAATATGAGGCATAAGCAATACCTATATAAGTACAAGTTGCATATGCCAAATGAAAAAAAAAAAAAAACATCATCATGTTTATAGGTTATTGTATATATAGCACATCCTGGTGTAAATATTAAGTAACCCAAAACACGAATCTCCCCCCACTGATGCTTTGTTCCCCACCCAGCCAAATCATGCTACCATTAAGAATACCGTTACTATTGATTTCACCTAGTACAGCACATCCTTATCCCTCTAATTGTCGCAACAATCAATTCACAATACATGTAGTAGGATTCGCTACCCATTATATCCACGAGTAATTGAAAATACTCATATATCCTTATCTAGGACCAGCACTGAAACAAAATTTCCTACATAATATCATCTATGAAAAGCATCTTACCCTGAAAAATAATTTTATTCCTAACATTCCAAATGACCAATACCATTGCACATCACATGCACCTTTATCTAGCATTTACAATTGTGTTATTTTGTGATAAATAGTGCTGCCAGAAGTGTTGTAATGATTCACATGGGAGCACATTGTTGATCTGCAGCCCAGGAGTAGACTTGCGTCTAGATTTCGTACACTACCCTGCATGAAAATAAGATGTGGGTGATTGATTCCTTCATTTCTCCATATTGTGCACATGTTATTGAGCCACCATTTATCATAATTGCTCTCTTAAGCACATTGTCCATCGTTGGTAAAATATAAGTCATCACCCTCCATAGAAAAAAAAATTCACTTTGATTGGCACTTTAACTTTCCAAATGTGAACATAAATATCTTCTTGTCGTATTTGCCTTATGTCATGAAGGATTGCATTATATGTAGACTTCACAGAATAAACATCGGTTTGGTCTCCAGTCCACCACCATGCATCCCGACACTCCCTTTGTACCTTTACATGCAATAACCTCTGTACAAAATTATTCTCCATCTCTCTATCCCACTTAAACCATTCTCTCATCTATACAAAATTCCACTTCCAATCATTTCCCGCCCATTGACCTGTGTTTCAAACAACTTTGTCTCTTTGTTGCAAATCTAAATACAATCTTAGGTACAGATTTCCCGAAAATCGTGTCTTAATCCAATTGTCTAACCAAAATCTAAACTCATCCCCTTTATCTACTTTTCACTCTATTATTTTATCAAACCATTTTGTCTCAACCTCCCCCACAAGTCAAATACAAATCTCTACCATATTAAAGCTTCTTTGTTAACCTCTTCTTGCATTAAACCTTTCAACCCCCATATTTTGATTCCAAGACCTTCGCCTACAAAAAATCCTTATCATGAAACAACATCCATCGCCATTTTGCTAACAAAACATCATTAAAGATAAAGATATTTTTAATTCCTAACCTCCCACAAAATTTTGGATCACACACACTTTATTTCCTTCCTTACACGCTCACAATAAATCTTTTTGAATCTTAACAAATCCTCTCCCCCCCCTCCCCGCCCCCACTTTTTATGGTAATTTGAAAAAAGACAAGTAAAACAAAGGTATTGATGGCAAGACAAAGTTTATAGGGCATACTTTCCCTACAAATGATAACATCCTATGCTTCGATAATGCTAGTTTTTTTTTACACCTTTCATAACATAGGTTTCCAAGTTGTTTTTGTAACGCCCTTTTTTACTTATTTGATTTATTAAATTTTATTTTTGGAAGGATTTTAGTGAATTCATTTGGCAGGATAATTTTTTTTAAAAATAACTAGTTGCAAGGGAGTTAAAATTTTTCTGTCATCCATCCATCACCATATCAACCATGCATTATATAACTAACAGTGAAAACTCAGTTTGATATATACATATATATATATATATATATATATATATTTACTTATTTATTTATTTATTTATATTCTCGAGTACAACAATATATAATATATCTAAAAAATACAAATTGTATTCATAATTACTACATTCATCCAAGACATGGGATAAACTTATCAACTAGATATTACTTTAATTTTGTAATCCCCTACATAGAGTCTAATTTGAGCACTCAGAGGGGTCTTCTTCTTCGGATGTCTCTTTTTCCCTTTTTGAGTTACTAGTTTCATTGACAGCAGGGTCAACTAGTGGGTTTGGATTTGTTGGGGATTGGGGGCGTCTCGGAGTGGCTGAGACATCTGGTGGGTTACCCGCATATCGAGGTGATAGGGTTTGAGTCATTATAACTGAGAAATCAATATGGGAGAATTGTCTATGTGGTATAATCTCCGGAGATAGAAAGACAAATTTCACATAACCTGTGAAAGTGTAATCCTCAAAAAGGGGTTATGAGTCCAACTCCTTTCCAAGGGTATGATCATTAGGCGGAAGAGGGGGAGAAATTCGTTAGCCATTTGAAAAGAAGGGGGTATAGGAGTGAGTCATCTATTCTTTTCACACATATACAAAGTTTACTATCTATTGTGTGCTCTCATTTCACCTTCGCTGCCTCCAATCCTCCTAACTTCGGGAGAGCTTACACGAGCGTATCAAATATATCCAAATTTGCATTTTGGATGGACGATCAGGACTACATATGTTGCCTAGTACTCGGTCCAGAATACTCTCAATTGAATCTTGGTAATGTTTTGCTTTGTCGGGGACGCCAAGCCGGTTCTGTGACCCTCTATTCTAGAGCCGCTTACAATTTGACACCTTATCTACTCCCAAAGACTCACCTGAGCCTGCGTATATTCTTCAGGTAGCTTTTGTGTTCAACCCATACAATTTTCCAGTCTTAAATCTCATTCGTATATTAAATCATCCGCTTCTTCTCATGTAAATTCATTGACTTCTTTGGTACTTGCTTCGATCTTAGAGGTAATATTTCTTTGATGACTTCATTTCATATCAATTGACCAGTCATCATCAAGTTTCATTTTATTAATATTATCATTTTTCTCAATTTGATAAATTTTCTTTATCACAATAATTATAATAATCTCCTAAAAATAATTTTTAAATTTTAATATATCCTTATCACAAAAATTTATTAAAATAATGAATTGTGATATTCATTTGATTTATTCAAATACTTTTTGGCTAAAATTAAATTACAAAATTATTTTGTAAATTTAAACAAGATGTCACAACTTCTACCCTATGGTTTGCATTTATCGGAATGCCTAAATATACAAAAAGTAAAATCAAAATTTTACAATTCAAAAAATTTGCATACCCAAAGCTCTAAAATAGCTCTTGTGAAAATTCACCTTTAACTCAAACACAAGTTCAAAACACCTTAGTATACCTTTAATAGTCACTACATTAGAAAATATAGTTTATCCTAAAAAAATTGTATCATCTGCATATTAAAGATAACCTTCTCCCCACAAGAAAACTAGAGAACAAATATTTTTCAATAGCGTATTTCATCATCCCACTAAGATCTTCCGCTACTATGGTAAATAAGAAAGGCATAAGAGGATCTCCTTGTTTCAATCCTTTTGTCACCTCAAATTCATTAATGGGGTTTCGATTCACCAAAACTAAGACTCTACTACTTTTCAAGCATTCTCTTATCCACCCAATCTATTTCTCATGAAATCCTAATCTATGCAACATATATATAAAAAATTGTCAACTTACCAAATCATATGCTTTTTATATTCAACTCTGAATATCGAGTAACTTTTTTTTTCTTCTTTTTGCTTTCTCCACTACTTCATTTGTCATTAATACACTATGTAGCAAATACCTTCCTCCCAATAATGCACTTTGTCTTTTATCCATCATACCATCAAACACTTTTTGAAGTCTATTTAAGTGAATTTTTGCCAAAATCTTATACATACAACCCACCAAAGATATTGACCTAAATTCTTTCAAACTTTGTGGATCCTTCACCTTTGGG
>JAMLFT010001473.1:0-30599 GCA_026544285.1 Pachyrhizus erosus
TTATATTTTAATTTTATATTAAATAATTTATATAGTGATTTTATATTATTTTCATTATTAATAATTTTTATATAAAATATTAAAATTCAAATTAGACTTAAAGACATTGAAAATGATAAATTAAAAAAATAAGAGATTAAAAATTTCTTAAAAATTATCTCATTAAAAAAAAAACTTTTAAAAATATTTTTGTTGAAGAGTAACAATTAAAAACACTATCATTTAAGATAACTATTTTAATTTATATATAAAAAAAAAAAATTAATTTTATTTAAATAAAAATTAAAATTTTATTTTAAAAACTAAATATATAATATTTTAATCAAAATTTCACTACTGTCGGTATTATTAATTTATTACTTAACAAGTATCTTAAATTTAGTTTTTATCTGTAAAGTAATAAATTAAAATTTATACAAAGTAATAATTGATCTTGTTATAACCAATATGTTAGGGTTAATAGAAGGGATCATTTCCCATAAATTATATAATACATTGTGATTTAAATTAACATGATTTAAGTATTGTATGATTAACAATTAACGATGGATTCTACCAAAGATTGTGAATTAGGTGGTTTACTAGTAGACGATCATTTCTGACCATTGGATATATTAGTAAAATTTTTAGCAATTGAAATTAAAAATTGGTTATTTATTAAAATTAAGTTAGAAATTTTGTAATTTAGTTCCAGTATAAAAGTGTCATATGAGAAAGTGAAAAACCTAGTAGACCTTATGTCCTCCCCTTTGGTGATGGTATTGAGCCACTGTACCTCAACCTAATCTAAGATTTGTTAATGGAAGTACCTTGTCGAGAATATTATGCATTGAACCTCAACCTTGCTTAGGAATTACAGCTAGTTGATTTCTTTATCGTCCACAATATGACATTCGTTGACTTGAACCTTAACCATTTTTCAACATCGATCGACTTAAACTTTCCTGTACATTATCATTGTTGGACACCAACCTTGCTTATGTTTGCTTCCCTTACCAACAATATTGTTGAGTCCTCCTTCTATGACTTCACCATCTATTCATCACCACTAAACCTTGACCTCTCCCTTGTCTTGTCCACTCATTTCCCTTTTTTTTTCTCAAAAAGTTGTTTCCATAAAGGTTTGACACTTCTTTTGCCAAAGTCCCCTCTCTATTAATTTGCTTGTCTTCAAAAAAAATTATGTGCTTTCTAATTTTCATCCAACTTTTTTTTGATCGATTCATTTTGATTTTTGTTTTTGTTTTTATTTTAATTTTTTTGCTCAATTTGTGATTTTGACACATTCACAAGGCTAAAAAAGTTCATTCTTTAAAAAGGCATTGAATTCAAAGAATTATAGGTAACTTTAATGAAGATAAAGAATGTCATTTTTGTGTTGTTTTCTTTTATATATGTATGTATGTACATGGGTCATGATTTGGGTGACTTGGTTTGGTGAGAGAGAAAAATAAATCTTAACACATTTCAAGGGCTAAAAATGTTTCTTCTCTAAGAAGGTATTTCATGGATTGAACTTGGAGAATCCTGGATAGCTTTAGCGAAGATGAAAAATGTTAATTTTTTTTATGCTTAAGAGAATGATGTGTTCATTACAAATTAGGAGTGTTAGAGGATCACAAATGAACAATAAACTTAGATTTAATGACTAATTCACATATTAGTGGTTAAAAAAATTAATTTAATTATATTCGCTTATACAAACATATCAATAAGTTCAAACAATATTAAGTAACACATTATTGCTATCATGGAAAGGCAAGCTAACACAACACAATCAAATAAAAACATTAAGTTGAGTTTGAGAAGCCCATTACGATGATGCTTGAGATGTCCAACACAATCTATCATTAATTTGCAAAATCTTAAACACCAAAAATATAGGTTTGCATGTGTCCATTATTGAAAGAGAAAGATACATGCACATGGATTTCCAACTTGCAAACTCGTTTTGTAGACAAATCATAACTGTAGTAAAATGGTTAAATATATAACCTAAAGATTAAGGAACTCATAATAGTATTCATGTATATAAAGATTACTTTGATGGTAAGTAATATTGTACAGGTTGTATATGTACTTTTGGTAATCCCACATATATTTAGCAATAGAAAGGAAATCATGTTATTAACCATCTAGGGTTTAATGGAAGCTAGAATCCAAGTTATAATATTAACATTCATTGTCTTCAATGCCTCTAGTGTAGCTTTGTTTAACAAAACAATTGAAGTTCAATCTACATAACTTTACAAAGCTTTCCTTTTCACAAACACCTTAAATTGAAACTTCAAGATCTATAACTTTTGCCAGTAAAATGGACACAAAAGTTATTTGTTGTCATGAGAAAAAAAAAACAAAAAATAAAAAACAAAAAACCATGAACAACAAACTGAAAAAAAAAAATACCAATACAAGAACCATAAAATTGTAACTTGTCTTAATTGAGCATGAAACAAAGTTGGACTAAGACTCATGCTCAAAACCAAGATGAAAATGCTTAACCAATATGACAGATAAAAATCGACAGATGACAAATGCAATAAAAAAATATTGTCAAGACAATGAGTTAATGTCACAAGTTAGGAGACTTATGATAGCATGTCAAGATTTTTTTGGTCTTTTGCTTTCTTTGATTATATTTTCTTCTATAAATATTACAAATTTATTTACAACTCTTCATGATTAATTAAAAGTTCTTAAGTATGATGTAGTATATAAGACCTACAAAAAACAACTTAACATAGTCAATACTTTTATGGATACAACACATAATAGAAAACTATAATAATAATGACTCATTGACTAACACAAACAAAATCATATTTATTTATCTTAGATTTATTTTACTTTTTTCAAACAAGTTGATTTTATGGGTTATTGTGACAATATTTTTTCAATAAATATATTAAAATACTAATACAAAACTAATGAAATAAAAAAAATACAGAAAAAAAGAAAACAATTATAATGCCACTAATATTTTTTTATCATTTTCACTACGATAATCACATACTATTTAGTTTTATGATAATCACATAATATTTAGTTTATTATCATTCAAACACTTCACATATTAATTCAACTTTTATAATAATATTAAATCACATTAACTAATAATAAACTAAATTATTTTTTATAATTTATAACATTATAAATCATTTTATTATTTTATTAATTTTAACTAATCATTATAATTTTATAGAGATAATTAATTATTTATTTCATATACTATTGTATAACCTAATTACAAAAGTGTTTATATTTAATATTAGATCGTACTTTAAATATAATGATATCTTATATAAAAAAATTATGGGTATTTTGTGTGAAGAATAAAAATATTAATTATAGATTTTCACAACATTTGAATAAAATAAATTATTTATTTAATTTTATATAATTAATTTTGAGTTTTATTTTTTCACTAAAATAATTTTATACATAACTTTTTATATATTCACACATCTTATTTTATTTCATGACACATATTTATGAATTTAATCAATTATTTACTATTTTTTAATAATATTTAGGTTCTTTACTTAGTACTAAATATAGTAAAATTTATATCACCAAATAATACAATAATTTATTGAAATATTTCTATATAAATATTTTTAAAATAATGGATGATGCATGATGGATGATGCATGATGCAAGCATATTGCCTTGCCATTTATTTATAAAACAGTTATATCTATTCAGATTCTTACAAAGTCACCGAAATGCACGAAACGACCCCGTTCAGTAATCTCCACAGTACTACTAACAAAGTAGAGCACGAGTACATAGCGATCTCCGTGCGTGCATAGTGACACAACACAACAAACCACCTCTGCGCGAGCCACCTTATCCAGTGAACCCTACCGCACCGAAACAAACCCCTCGCAAACCCTAACCCTAACCCTATCCCTAATCCCTCTCATGGACGGCGACGACGAGACCTCCGGTCCGATGATCGACGAAATCTATGCCAATGGTGGCGGAGACGACGGCGATAAGCGGAGCCGTCGCGCGATAATGAGCGGCGACCAGCTTGACATCGAGGCGTACGCGTCGCTGTACTCTGGACGCACGAAGATCATGCGGCTTCTCTTCATCGCCGACAAGGTGAACAACGCGACCACGCAGCTCGAGGCGCTGCGCATGGCCTACGACGAGATTAAGAAGGGCGAAAACACGCAACTATTCAGGGAGGTTGTGCAGAAGATCGACGGAAGGTTGGGACCGGACTACGGCATGGACACAGCGTGGTGTGATGCCGTGGATCGGAGAGCGGAGCAAAAGAAGGAGAAGCTCGAGAACGAACTCAATGCGTATAGGGTTCGTTTTGATTGCTTTTGTTTGAAATTTGAAAATTGCTGTGTTTTTTCTTTATGCCTTGGAATCTTTGGTTGGTTTAGTCAATTTAAAAAATATAATCGCATTTTTTTCAGATTATTTGAATAGGTTACTATTTTTTCAAATTTAAGTGTTATTAAACGTGTTCTTAGGTTTTTATTGGAGGATGTTTTAAACGCACGTGTCATTGATGATATGTAGTGTTCGTGAAGACTAAGGTTTTAATTGTGGTAGATCCTTGATATTGAGGGGAGATTGCGGACAAATGCTACCTTGGCCACAATTGTAAACTAAAGTTTTAAATTGTTGTAGTAATTTCGTTGTGATTCTTGATTTCGTTGGAAATTGCTGATAAATGTGGCTGCATTTATAGTTGCGGAGAGTTCAAAAATCTTGATGTTGTGATTATAAATCGTGGTCTCAGACTGCTTTTTATAATCTTGTATTGAAGACTGAAGAGTCATTTTTTTTTGTTTTTGGTGAATTGAACCTTGTTTATTTGTTTCAAACTCATTTTTTTGGTTTTGGATGGAATTGGGTGTTTGATTATAACATTTGTTTGCGGTGATGCTTCTGCTGCCAACTATTGTATTTTGTTACATTCAGCAAACTTTTGGGATGTGCTATATGTGCTTGTACATTTTGACTGGTGATTACTATGTCTTGATTTCACCTTGTATTTTTTATACTCTGGTGTTTATTTATGAGAGGTGCAGAGTTGGGTGTTGTTTTTTTATGCAAAGAGTTCTGCAGATAGTTTTCTTTACCAGGTTTTGGGGGGATGGTTGTTGACTGGTGCACAGTTTTGTGCTATCAGACTGGAAACTCTGAAACATCTTGTATTTGGTGGTTGCGTTAGGGCTCAGTTGAAATGTATAAAAAATGGAAGATTAATAATGTGTTACGATTACTGCTGGAATCACTAAAAATGTACATTTTACATCCAAGACAGAAAATAGAGAAGCAACACCAGTGTCTCATACTTCCATTAAATATGCTTGTTATGTTGAAACAAATTGCTTTACAAACAGACTAATTGTCATGTGATCTCTGTTTGATATGGTTGTGGATTCTAAACTAGTTTCCCAGTTGAGCTTTACCTTATACTTGATACGTGAATGTGTTATTTTCCCCATAATTGGCATGGTAAAGAAGCTAGATGGATTCCTCCCAAACAAAAGTGTAAAAGATTAAAAAGTTGAAGCTAAATGGACATTGGATAGGTTTTGTGATTTATTTCTGTTTTACTGGGACAACGTTCTCTTGTTTGATATTTTGATAAGACCTGCTTTTTTGTAAATTGCCATTGCTTCCTTATCCTGTCAATTTGTTCACCTTGCATTTCTTTTTTGCAGACAAACTTGATTAAAGAAAGCATTCGAATGGGATACAATGATTTTGGAGACTTTTACTATGCTCATGGTCAATTGGGGGATGCTTTTAAAAGTTATGTCCGTACACGGGATTATTGCACTACGTCAAAGCACATTATCCATATGTGTATGAGTGCAATTCTGGTCAGCATTGAGATGGGTCAATTTCCTCATGTTACAAGCTATGTTAGCAAGGCAGAACAGGCACCAGATGCCCTTGATCCAGTAACAATTGCAAAGCTACGATGTGCTGCAGGATTGGCTAATCTAGAGGCCAAAAAGTACAAGCTTGCTGCCCGAAAGGTCTGTACCTTAGCTTTCTTTTTCACTCTACTTTTGCTCAGGGTCAGTTTAGACTAGGTCAATCTAGCATGATCTATGAAATCACTGATTCGGAGTTTGAGGATTCTGTTCTCATTTATCATTGTTTGATGTATGATAACCTATTAACTTAATTGCTAATAACTTTGGCAACCTCTTTTATTATTTAATGCAGTTTCTAGAAACAGGACCTGAACTGGGAAGTCACTATAATGACGTAATTGCACCTCAAGATGTTGCAACATATGGAGGACTTTGTGCACTTGCAACATTTGATAGGGCAGAGCTAAAGGCAAGTACTCCATTATATTGATATGATGGTTCTTCTTCTAAATGACTGCTCTGAAACATTGATTAGATTGTCTTTGTTTTTTTCTTTTTCTTTTCAATATTTGGCAGAGCAAAGTCATAGACAATTCCAACTTCCGTAATTTCTTAGAGTTAGTACCTGAAGTAAGGGAACTGATAAATGATTTTTACTCGAGGTAAGTTGGTGCTTGTGTTCTCATTTTCTTTGTTATTCACTTATGTATTTGTGATTAGTCACTAGGCATCACTTATTTTTCCTTGCTTAATTGAATTAAAATAAATTATAAAGAATCACTGGTATGATAGGTACATGAAGTTCTTCATGCGTGGTGCTAAGCTGGTCTGAAAAACTACCAGAATTTTTTAAAAATTGGATTGGAAGGTTTGAATGGAGAATATAGACATGAGTTCATTTGACAGTTAGATGAGAATTGGTTTTTGTGAGGTTAGCTATTTGGTATATTGATTATTGTTGTGGTTAAACTTTTATCTTTTTTGCTTAATAAGGGATATGGTTAGAGTTCATTGATTATTCTTGATTGTTGTCCTTTTGATTTGTATTTTGAAAATAAAAATGTTTTATTTTAAGAAATTTTCATGTATTGTAAATTAAAAAATTTACACGGTCAACTAATTAAAAATCATCCCATGTATGACAAAAGTCAGTAAATTTACCATACATAACAGTATGTGATTATTTTCTGTGCATACTAATTAAATTCTTAATTTAATATTGTTGAATTGGTGAAAACTGAAAAGGGGCACATTACATGATGTTTGCTATCTCATGATTACATCTTTTAATATTTATTTTACTCTTAATGTATGTATATCTTGCTCAAATTGTTTATTTGCAGTGATTTACTTTTCTTTCTTTACATGTTTTTCTCTGGTTCTCTGGGGAATATATTTATCTTGATCTCCTTGCTTCGTTTTGTCAGTCACTATGCTTCATGTCTGGAATACCTCGGGAACCTCAAAGCAAACCTATTGCTTGATATACATTTGCATGACCATGTTGAGACACTTTATGATCAAATTCGTCACAAAGCTCTTATCCAGTACACACACCCATTTGTGTCTGTTGACTTGAACATGATGGCTAATGCATTCAAGACAACTGTTGCTGGACTTGAGAAAGAACTAGAAGCATTGATTACTGATAATCAGATACAGGTCTGATTTGACTTAATTTACCTTGTTTGGTCCATAGCTCAATTGAGTTGAATTTATAATGGCAAAAATCTACATATCTCAGTATTACATGCTTCTCATTTTTTTTATTTGCCTGTAGATGATTCTATTTTTTTTTTATACCTTTACAATAAAACTCTGCATGGTATTTAAACAGTTTATTGTTGGTGGAACCTTTTGCACTTTGCAGGCTCGAATTGATTCACACAACAAAATTTTGTATGCACGGCATGCAGATCAAAGGAATGCCACCTTTCAAAGGGTTCTGGAAACTGGAAGGGAATTTGATCGTGATGTTCGTTCCATGTTACTGAGATCAAATCTTATCAAGCATGAGTACAATCTTAGAGCATTAAGGAAACTTTGATTATGGGACTGATGACAATGGGACCAAGTTGCTATTTTATATATCACAGGCATTGGTCAACTATAATGAAGCAAGTTTCTGGAGTCAAGTTTAAGATTGCCTTACCTCATGGTGGATTGAATCAAGGTTGCAAACGTACATTTGTGCAAACATTTAACGGCATATTATGGTTTCTTTTGTATATACTCTTTCATAATTTCAATTAATTCGTCGTCACTAGATCTTCATTTCCTGTTTTTAAGTGGCACCACTTTTTGGTAGCTCCGTTCCGTAAGGTTGATGATCTGAAAACATTCTCATGATCTGTCTTAACAATTTTTTGTCTGGTAATTATAATAGTGAGCTCTCAGAAGATAGTTGTGCTGGTGGCAAAATGGGTTAGACCTGTGGAGTCAACTCAACTTGTTTAACTCGCATATTACGGCAGGAAAGGTTGAAAGTTTTCAACCTTCTAACCCTTTTAACCTGTCAATAAAATGTGGCGGGGGCGAGATAGCTGGTTGGGTTTGCATAATTAATTGTTGAATGATTCTTAATCTTTTTGGTAGAGTAGCATTATGACAATATTTGTTTTAGATTTTTTGTTTTGCATGTTTGAATTGTTTTATGAATTTGAAGGAAGCACTTAGACTTGTGCTTTATACTCAATGATTATAGATAATGAGATATGATTGATGTGGTTTAAGTGTAATATTTTGTTTTGTTGATGATGCGAATTAGTGCATGTTATTTTGTTGCATAACAGGATGTTATTTGATTTTTGTTATATTTGTTGCATAAGAGGGAAAGAGAGGAGAGTAAAATTTGTCATCTAATTTTTCTCCCTTCAATAGTGGAGGATTTGAAATTAAGGATTTTTAAAATTTGTAAGTTATTAACTAAAATATTTTCACAAGTATTTTAAAATTTAAAATAATGAAGATATAAAAATAAATTAATTTTTTAAATTATTTGTTTTATGAAACAAACAAGAAGAGCTCTTCTTTTTCCTATTAAAACCCACTCCTTAATCCCGTCCTTCTAAATCAAACTGGATATTTATTTAAAATTTCTTTTCGTCCTTTTCACTCCATTAAGATTTTTTTTTTCCGTCGTTAAACCAAACATTTTCTAATTAATATGTTATTGTTTGTTATCTGTATACTAAATTGCAGTCTACTATTTTATACGCAAAGGTAGCTGTTTATTGTGTTTGAGCAGTGCACACAAATTATTGTATTACTGTGTTAGAATTGAACTATAAATTTGATTTTATAAAGTAATATTTAATCTAACTTTAAATCATTTCATGTTGAAAAATAACAGTATTGTACTACAGAAGAAAAAGCAAAATTAATAGTTTATACATAATAGTTTTGTATTTTTTTAGTTTTGCAATTGCCTCTTAAAAAAGAAAATCTCAATCCATTTTTAAACAACATGTTTTCGCTAATTATGCCAAAATAAATTTGTATAATTGCAACTAAGCATTGACGGTGAGATGCTCGAGTAAACTAGTAGTGCATTTTGTATTATCAATGTCCGTTTGCCGTATGGATTTGAGTATGAAACTTAAACTTAGAATTTAATACTGTAATTATAATTATGATTGAGCATGGAATTGAAACTCAGAATTGAGTATTGTAACTATAATAATATCTACCAAAAAAGATTATACTACTTATGATGTTTAAAAGTACTTTTATAATTAATTCACAGATATAATTTCACTGACTTTTAACATAAATGAATTCGAGCGCATCTTTTAACAAATTTTAGTGCATGTTTGGTTACGTTTCGAACACAAATTGCATATAAGTTTAACTTGAAGCTACAAAAAATAGCTTTCACGTTCATTATAGGAATCTATACAGTGTTTATAAACATGAAAAAACTAATAATTACTTTAAAACATCATTCAAAATCAAAAGATGGAAAATTATATTGTTCTGTTATAGAGTGAATTTAAAAAACGGGTATGTATATATTTTTTGTTTATTTTAAACTTAAATATTCTTTTAAATTTTTTAAGTGAAAATAAAAGATTAAAAATAATATTTTACAAATTAAAAGGATTAAAAATAATATATTTTTAATAAAGGGACCAAAATAAAAATATCCTAAATTAGTAGGACTAAATATATATTTTTTAATGCTTTGATTTATATAGTTATTGTTCTAATTCAAGACAAAAGATAAAGCTGTAATAATAAAAATAACAAAAAATAAGATAAAATTCAAAACAATTTAAGTATTTTGTTGTTTCCTGAATTTTTTTACAATGATATTAAATCTTCAATTGAGAAAAGAGTGGACACATTACAATTCTATTTTGTTTATTAGCCTCCTTATTTATAGAATTTTTCTAGTAGTTCTGAACCACATGCTATGTTCAATTCAAGGTTCCGACATTTATCTAAGCTTGAAGGGACCCTCCTTGCTGCCTCTTATCTTCCCTACAAACAAAATATTTTCTTCTTCATCTTTTTAATATTAATAATTTATTATTATTTAAGTAGCAACAAGATCTGCATCCCATAAACCTGCACCGTCATCAATTGTGTTGCTCAAGTTTGAGTGACTCCCAAGTCTCATTACAATACACACATGCAAACATTGAATCCCCCACACAACACACCCTTCAATCTTTAATTGCTCAACACAATTCCCATCCCAACCCCAAAACGTGAGCCCCTGATGCCGTTTTGATCGCATCCAATTCGGTTTCCCAGTAATGGGTCACATAAACCTCCCGGCCTCGAAGCGCGTGGGCGGCAAGCGCCAGTGGCGCGTGCTAGACTTGGTCTCGGCGGCGTTCTTCGGTCTGGTGTTCCTCTTCTTCGTGCTTGTCTACACGCCCGCGGGGGACTCCCTCGCCGCCTCGGGCCGCCAGACGCTGCTCCTCTCCGCCGCGGATCCAAGGCAGCGCCTCCGGGTGGCGGCGGCGATCGAGGAGGGGCAGCCGCGTGTGATCGAGGCGTGCCCCGGCGACACCGCCGACCACATGCCGTGCGAGGATCCGAGGCTGAACAGCCAGCTGAGCAGGGATATGAATTACTACAGAGAGAGGCACTGTCCGCCGCTCGAGAACACGCCGCTCTGCCTCGTTCCGCCGCCCCACGGCTACAAGGTATCGGTGCAGTGGCCGGAGAGCTTGCACAAGGTATGTGCAGTGTTCTTGGATCTTTTGGGGAATGCAGAATGCTGTTGTTTATTTGTTGAGATTTTTAGACTGTTAGCTGATGAGAACTCTGCATAAAGATTTTTACTTTGTTTACTAATTAGAAAGAAAGATGATTCATGGACATCTATCTAATAAAGAGAGAGAAGAGAGAAAAAAAAATATAGATATTATTGGTGAAATGATGTAGCAATAGGAGAGATCAAGATAAATAGTGTTAACTAGGTGTCAGAACTGTGGGTGTTCATATTTCATTACTCAAATAGAAACTACTCTAGATATGACTTGTACAGTGATATACCAATGTGAAGTGATATGATTGACAAATTTAACCGTGTGTAGAGGGGTTCATCTGTATGCCTGCTTGAGTGGAAAAATATCTGTTGAAAGAAGTTAGTCTCTTAAATGCATCTTTGTATTTTAAAAGATTAGTGTTTAGCTTTCAACCGGGGAGCTCCAAAAAAATTATAAAGTAAATATTAGAAAAGTCAACAATTTGACCACAATGATAATAGAAAAATCTTTTTATTTTAGGTGTATTCTAAGTCAACATTCTTACCGGGATGATTATACAAATTTTTTTACATTTTAAGTGCATTTGTAATTAAATTTTAAGGTAGAATGTCAAATCCAAAGTGAAAAGCTTTTATGGAAAAGTGTTTCTAAGACTCCAAACCGTGATTTTTAATATAACTTCAGTGAAATTTCTAATTAAAACTTACTATTTATCTTAGGGCAGTCATTTGTGGGACACTTTTTTGAGAAATATTAGTGACACTATCTTAGACACTCTTTTTAACACTTTTTATGTGATTAGTTGAAATTTATTGAAAATCATCAATGTTGGTGAGTCTCACTTCTAAATCAGGAGAGGAAAGCATTAAATGAGAAATGGGGTCCATCAAAATTGGTGATTTTCAATAAATTTTAACCAATCACATGGGAAGTGTTAGAAAGAAAGTGTTTGAGAGAGTGTCACTAACATTTTTCCATTTTTTTAAAATTATGGTGCTTTGTGCTGGTTCTACATAGGGAGCTATTATGTTAGTGTTTGGTACTGGATAATTATCATATTTGGAAGACAGGAGCTTGTTTTTGAGTGTTTTCTAGTTGTGATTGATTCGTGTTTAACTTGTTAGCATATAGTTTTTGTAGGTTTTTGGTGTGAGTAGAGGCCTTTTAAAAATAATGATTGCATTTTAAGTAATTAGTGATGTAATAGAATGCTGTTCAAATTATCTGGAAGCCAAGTTTTGGAACAATCTAGGCCTGGGACATTCGTTGTAAGAACCTAGAATAAAAAATGTTTGCATCCAGAATAGTCAATTAATTTTCAGAAAAAAAAAAAAAATTTAGTATGTTGTTGATGTTTGTCATTTAGTGATCTATCTAATCTAAAAGCAGTGATGTATTATTCCCTGTAGATATGGCACAGCAACATGCCATACAACAAGATTGCTGACAGGAAAGGTCACCAGGGATGGATGAAGCTTGAAGGTCCTCACTTTATATTCCCTGGAGGTGGCACAATGTTTCCAGATGGAGCAGAGCAGTATATTGAAAAACTTAGTCAATACATTCCAATGAATGGTGGTGTTCTGAGGACTGCTCTTGATATGGGATGTGGGGTAGGATATATTTTCCAGTTTACTTTTGAGACCTTATTACTAGAATTTGTTGTTGTTTTGCATGAAAATATTTCTCATGTTTTACAGGTTGCCAGTTTTGGAGGATATCTACTAGCTCAAAACATATTAACCATGTCTTTTGCTCCAAGAGATTCACACAAATCACAGATACAATTTGCACTTGAAAGAGGAATACCAGCTTTTGTTGCCATGCTTGGTACTCGCAGACTCCCATTTCCTGCATTTGGCTTTGACTTAGTCCATTGTTCTAGGTGTTTAATTCCTTTTACAGCCTACAGTAAGTTCTTCATTGCAGTTGACCTATGCTTATCTTGCAATCTTCTAAATAGATGTCACTGCCCTAAAACAGAAACCTTGCCTTGCAGATGCATCATATTTCATTGAAGTGGACAGATTACTACGCCCTGGTGGATATTTAGTCATTTCTGGTCCCCCTGTTCAGTGGCCTAAACAAGATAAAGAATGGTCAGATCTCCAGGCTGTGGCAAGAACTTTGTGTTATGAACTGATTGCTGTAGATGGTAACACTGTGATCTGGAAAAAGCCAGCAGTGGAGTTGTGTCTCCCCAACCAAAATGAATTTGGCCTAGACTTGTGTGATGATTCAGATGACCCTAGTTTTGCATGGTAATTTCCAGCTTCCTCTAACTATCTTTGCTTCACACTGTTCAATATTGATAATATGTTAAACATCCATTGTTTATATGCTTGTGACACATTTCTGTATCATATGGACCTAGCAATAGTAGTTCTCAGGAGAATGTTATCATTGTTACTTGTTTACAGACTTCTCATAGTGTTTACTTGAGATTCCACAAATAAGATGATTTATTTTGCAGGTACTTCAAATTGAAGAAATGTGTCACCAAGGTGTCCTCTGTCAAAGGTGAATATGCTATTGGCACGATTCCCAAGTGGCCAGAAAGGCTAACTGCTCCTCCACCGAGGTCCACAATTCTGAAAAATGGTGCTGATGTATATGAGGCTGACACTAAGCGATGGGTAAGGAGGGTTGCACACTATAAGAATTCTCTAAAAATAAAGTTGGGGACTCCAGCAATACGCAATGTGATGGACATGAATGCATTTTTTGGGGGATTTGCAGCAGCTCTGAATTCTGATCCTGTGTGGGTAATGAATGTTATTCCATCTCACAAACCACCAACTCTTGATGCGATCTTTGACAGAGGCCTTATTGGAGTCTATCATAATTGGTGAGTTTTTTGCTGAAAATTTCATGTGTTTCTCTTAAAAAGGACTTTTTGTTTTATCTTTCAACTTGTCATAATCAATGGTACAGACACCTCCTTTATATCATTGTTAAGTGTTGACATGACTTGAAAATCAGGCTAGTGTGGAATTTTTTTGTATTTGATGATAGAGATTTTTCATACTGTAACTCCAGAGACTGTTTCATTCAACTAGGGGTTCGCTGAAATTATTTTGTTCACTTGTTGATTCGTGCTCTACAGTTTGGCATGTTTCCCATACTTGTGGCTTTTCTTTTCCACTAAGTTACTACATTCCACTATGTTTATCTTGTATTTTTCTATGTATGTCTATGTATCAGAATCTATCTATATGATCCAGTTCTCATTCAGCTTTAGTATCTTGGATCTAGGTTGCTGTTGAAATCTGTTGAGCTAAATAATGAATGGCTTGGGACAGTAAATAATTATTTAATTGATTTTATAATTTTTTGCTTTTTAGGGAATCCTCTTTAAAAAGTAGTCAGAATCTTCCTAGTTTTTTATATATAAATGAAAACTGAAGTACTTCACCTCTTATTTAGACTGTTACCTAGGATCCTTCTTTTAGGTAAAACCTATATTTCAGTACTCTTTGAACTTGTATTACAGTTTGCAATGGATAAAAGTTTGAAATATGAGTTGTTTGATTACTGTTCCCAGGTGCGAACCTTTCTCAACATATCCTCGCACCTATGATCTGATCCATGCAACCAACATTGAATCACTTATAAAGGATCCAGCCTCGGGCAAAAACAGGTATTTTCATTCTAAAGTGCTAATTTGAAGTCACAGATCTGGTTTCATCTACAGTTTCAGTTTCCCTACTGGTCTGGGACTTTTTAGGGCTCATGACTATGATTGAATTTACTAATTTTAAATTTCAGTCATTGTTTTCAAATATTTGTTGAAATGAACAGTTGGAGAAAAAGTGTGCAACATTTTGCTACCTGAACTGACATGTGGCTTATTAATTTCACATTAGATTTATACTGAAGCCAAGTATGCATGTGGTGTGATTACAATTAACACTTTTAATACTTACTACTCTCTGTTAGTGTATGTTGATGGCTCAAAGCCTTGTTTATGCCTTCATGGAATGAGACTAGGGTATGTTTTAACATGATTACTTTTGCTTTCTTTAATATATGAATGTTTTACATCACTAAATTGATTGCATTCAAATTTTTAAATGTAAATCCTTGTTGTCTTCTTCTGCTACTGGCTGACCTTAGTTTGGTTAGTTAGCATTTGTAGAGGTTGCATCACTAAAAAGACATAAGCCTCGTCTTGTCTGGATAAACTTTTCCTTAAGTATTTATAAAAGAAGAAAATAATAAGATAATATGAATTGAATTTCTTCTTTAAGTTAAAATCAACTTATGCATTTAACATTAATAGAAGTTCTCCCATTTAACTTATTCAGATGCTAAGGTGCATAAGTTGATTTTATTTTATAGGAAAAACTCAATTCATTCTTCTCTGTAAGTGGTTATGAAGAAGGTTATCCCAACAAGTCATTAGTCTGTCAAATTATTGATAAGAAACAGAGTTTGGACCAAGGAGTGGTTGAACAGATACTCAAATGTAGTCCTGAGTTGCTTAGGTTCCAAGTTTCCTTCGACTAATTGATGTCAGATCGCACCTTACAACAGTTTCTCTATGCAAATGCAATATGTTTATCTATGGTAATCTGTATGCCTGCACAGACAACGTTTTGCATAAATTATGAGCTCACCCTGATCACTTCATGACTTCATTGCAGATGTAGCCTTGTTGATTTGATGGTGGAACTCGATCGAATTTTACGCCCAGAAGGCACTGTTGTGGTGAGGGATACCCCCGAAGTAATTGAAAAAGTAGCTCGTGTTGCACGTGCAGTGAGATGGAAGCCCACTATATATAATAAAGAAACTGAATCACATGGCAGGGAGAAAATCCTAGTTGCAACCAAGACCTTCTGGAAGCTCTAATTCTCACCCCAATAACATATCTGTAATTTAGGTAAAATTTCCTTCTCACTGTTTTTGGGATGAGGTTTTCAAGGCTATCTTCTCTGCATCAAAGCGATGCGATTTCCTTTCTTGTTCGGTGTTTATATAAAGAGAAAGTAAGGTTAGGATCTGAGAAAACGAAAAGATGTGAAGACTTTGTGCAGTTTTATATGGAAAGCACAAGTCAGTGTTAGTTATATTTTCTTATTGCTGTTAAGGATCACATGTAATTCAGTGCTTCTATTTATCATTTCTTATTTATTGAAAACAGTCATCACTGATCTAATTTGCTATTTAACTTCTGTAATTTTTACCGTGTAATTTAGCTCCTCATTATCATGTCTATGAAAGACTTCTTCCATGATCTTCGCTCCAAATAACATTGTTTCTAAGATTTCGAGTAAAGGCTGTGTTTTCATTTATAAGGTTTTGACAATGCTATTAATGTTTGTTTGAATGGGGATAGAGAATAGAGTGGAGTAGATCCGAAAATAATAGAATATAATGAATTAGAATGTAATTGTTTAAAAATGTCATTATATTGTTTGAATATTTTATAATAAAATGAAATAAATATTTCATTTCATCATTTGAAAAAGAATGGAATGAAACAAGTCATAATTTTTTAATTTAATATTACTTAGTTTAAAAACATTATTTGATTAATTTTATGTCCTTGAGCACTATTTTATTATAACTATATAAAATTGAGTAGAACCATACAGTAAAAAAATAACTTAATAAACATGGATGATGTTTTAATTTTTTATAGTTTTGTTAGTAATTTTTGAATATATTATAATATATTAGACTCTTGTTATAATGTAGTTAGTTATTGCTATTCCTATTAAACGTGTCATATTTAAGTAAAAGAAGAGAAGAGGATGAGATGCGAAATAAGGGAGCAAACGCCAGAGTGAGGCAGAAAACAAAAACCAATATAGGACAACTATAATAAGGTTAATAAAGTTAATATATAATTCGAAATAATAAGTTTACACTCTTCCTAAATTCGAAATAATTGAATGGAAAGAATCATATTCTATCTTATTTTTAGTAAGTTTCATTCTAATTTAAAAAATTTAAATAAGGGTATCATTTATCTTTTCTCTCCGTATTTCTCCCTTTTATCTCTTACCATTAATATAGACATAGTCAAGAAAGAGTAGGGTCTAGTGAAATTATTCAATTTATGTATACTTGAAATTTTGTTAAGTGAGAAGTAAAATGTCAAGTTATTATAAAATATTTATTCAACATTTAAAATTTCAATTATGGTTCAATAACGGATATAATTGCTTTGCAGGTTGGTGTCGATATGTTTGGATAAATCATTTAATTAAAAGTTCATTCAATAATTTTTGTTACATGAAAATTGGAGTATAAAAGCTAATTCACTTCATTTAAGTACAGTTTGTATTCACTCATAATTATATGGACTGGATATAGTTGATCTGCAAAGCTACTGGGCTAACCCATAAGAATAAGGGGGGTCTGTGTCTGACACATTTTAGCCTGTAGTTGGCACAAAGGTTTGATAATTAAATTCCAAAAATTATTAAAAATCCATGAAAGAATCTAATGAAGCAAATTACACTTTAACAATATTTTATATAACTTGAAGTCCAATAAACTCCAAAATTACCACACTTATGTTATATATATTTACATTAAATAAATAAATAAATAAGGAATCGAAGTACCGTGGCAGGGTACTATTCTACCACTAGACCACTGGTGCCTTTTGAAAAACTATTTTGTGTAATAATAAAAATATTATAATCAAGTGCAGCCAAATATAATTTTGTATAAATTATATTACTGCTTTTATTTTGATATATTTTCTTATTTGGTTCTAGTCAGTTTTTTTTTTTTCATATTAATCTTTCACTTCATTATATTAACATGTATTAGTCTAAATGAAATTAAATTTAAGTCTTTTATAAAATGTTTTAAATTTAAATTTTATAAATAAAAAAATATAATATAATTAAAATTTGGAATGAAAATATCACATTAAAGAGTGTTTGGTGTAAAAATATAATTTTTTTGAAAAATCTAAAATTTTGTATATTCTTAAAAATTAATATTTATGAGAAACAATGTTTCTTGGTAGAGGACGTTATTAACCTATGAGAAGTGCAACCTATGAAAAAATCCAGTGTCAGACAAGATGAATAATGTTGTAAGTGTGAAAAATTTTCATGCACTACACATGTATTTTCACATGTAATTGATGTTTGTTCATACGCTCACAGTGGCTGCATGTCATGCGTGACTCTAGTGTACAAGTTGAAAAATATTTCCTACGTGTACAACAAATTATTTGACACATAAAATGAAAGTTATTGACCATAATATGATGGATTAAAAATGTAACACAATCCAAATATGCAAAGTGATTTCAACAATAATCCAAAATCAAGTCGAATACTTTGTAAACTAGACCTTAAAAAAAAAAACCATCCAAAAAGATGTAGTCTATGTGGCAATGAAGAACATTATAAAAATAAATGTCTCAACTGTAATGAAACATCAAGGTAATTTAAATAATTTTTTTCTTGTTAATGCAATTTATGTAATATTTATTTAATTAAATTATAATGAATTTGCTTATTTTTTGTGTTAATTAAGTTTAGTTAACACAAATAATAATAAATATATTAATTTAGTTGATTAATTAAATTTAATTAATCTTTTTATCTTGTTGTAAATTCTGTAATATTCATTTAAATGAATTATAACATATTTTTAATTACAATTAGGATTTTTTTCATAAATTAAGTATAATTAAGGAAATATTTAAAATCAGTCATTAAAAAGTCTACTATAAAATCATTAAAATGAGTCAAAAATAAATTATAAAAGTTATAAATTGTTTTCACACATTCAATTAAATTTCATATTAATTCTTCTATAAGTTCAGTCATGATTTGATACAGTTGCATAACCATTGCAACTAAAATGGTCACATAGCGATATAATCCGCAAATTGTCTAAAACACTTCTTATTAATTGTTTAAACATTTTATAGGTCTAGACCATCTGTTTTAATTCTCTTTCAAATTTCTTCATTTAGAAATATTCATATTATTTAAGGATAATAGACAATGTCCCTTTTCTGACATGAACGAGGATGTTACTTATTAACTTCATCCGTATTTAAGATAAGATAATTCATGGGCTTGATCCTCAGAAAACTTATGATGATTGTTCTCTAACATTATCAAGGTCCTTCCATTATTTGGGATCATGTTAAATTGTCAATGTACAACACTAACAAGACATTGCTGTTAGCAAAAGAATAAGCCTCTTTCCACTTACAATATGGAATGGAGCTAGCGAAATGGATTCAAGTGACAACTTGAGGATCTTGGTAAGACTATTCAAAGATGAATAGATGATACATGCTCACTAAAATATAGAAAAGTTAAAACAACCAAAATGACACAATTTAAAGTAGATGTTTCAGGTTTACACTATAAATATGTTCACATGTAAAACCTCAAAAGTTCTAAAGTTGAAGGCATAAGAGACTTAAACAAAATTTATAATGTGTGACTTAGAGTGATGAAAGAAAAAAAATTATTTTTATTTATTAAATATGATTGAATTAAAAATTAGAAGTTCAATCATATTACAATAAAGAATGTTGTTAAATTAAAAAATAAAAAATTTAATTATCTTATAATGAATAATTTACTTGCTTTGATGGATTTATCTAACCGAATAATCTATAATCTTTCACGCATTAAATTAAAAAATGAACATTTTTTATACTCAATCGATATACCTATATGGACAGTTTCAAAATTGAAATAAAATTTGCAAATTGGTAGTTTCACTTGTAATTCTAATGCCAAGTGCCGGTACAAAGACTTATTTGGTCACAATTTCTGATGAAATGTATATAAACAAGACATGTAACAAGAGTGGTAAAAAAAAATACAAGTACAAAGCAACTTATACATTGGTAGAGAGTATCAAGAAGGAGTAAGTAGATGCCAAAAAATAAATCATTTGGAGAAAAAGAAAGAGAAGTAATGGTTTAAAGCCTTAGTTAGTACTAGTCTATTAATTTTAATTTATTTTCCAAAACTAACCAAAATCATGATATGGTACTGCTTCTAGCTCTTACAAGTGTCAGAACACATCAAACAAGAACCCTTCAGACTTCAGGTACAGGTTCCATGAGCTCAGATCGTTGTAATGACGAAGAACTGATATCACTGTTTCATTAAACACAGGATAGACTATGGAATTGGTTGTTATGCTTATATGCATTAAATGGAAGTGAATGGTAAATTTTTTTGAAAGTAACTTTTCATAAATTCTGGGCATATTTTACTGTATCAACACTTTCACTATACTAAAATAATTTACATTCATTTATATATGATCCAGTGTAAAGGCATCAAAACGTACCTCGAGATGCCATGATCATGTAACGATGCTTTTATTGATTCTGGAAGAAGGTGGAACCCATTACCAATTAGTTTCTCCAATGGCAACCCATTCTCTCACTTTAGGGTCCAGTATTTCTATTTAAAAAATATTTATAAAATTAATTCTAACATGTGTGATTCAAAATACTCATTTAAAATAATTCTATCATGTGATATAAATATATTATATATAAAAATGTACGTTAATTATTTCTTTTCTTTTTTCCTATAATATCTAAAATTTACCTTGACATGATCTATCGTGTACTCTTTCTGATTTATATTATATGTCATTTTTAGTATTTTGGTTTGTCTCAAGACATTTGTTATAAAAAAATAAAAAAAATTAATTCATTTTTTAACAATTAACATTACCTTTATTTATTGATATCTTTATTAAATATTTAAATAAATTTACAATTATATTTTAACTTCTTTATAGAAATAAATTTTTTTATCATGTTATATATGTAAAACATTATTAACTTTATTAATGATCAATTTTTATAAAAAGTATGATTAACCTATTTTCAGTAAAATCTTTCTTTTAATCGTAGTTTTTAATTTATGAGATTCAAACGTGAAATCTTACTTATGAATTCAAACTTAATTTCATTTTATTTTCTAAAAAAAATATTAGTTTAGAAGACAAATAATATGAAAGGGAAAGACTAAAGAGTAATAGGTTATTCAATAATGTATCAACTGATTTATAATGAACTTCACATAACAATCAAATATTCTTTTGAACTGATTCAACTTTCATGCGAAGGAAGGAATGAGGGTGGGGCTTTGGGCACACAATTTTTTGTCATCATATTGACTCATAAGTTGATGTCAAGTCTCAAAAAAAAGAAAAAGTTGATGTCAAGTGACAAGTATATCTCGGAAACATGATCCTAAAACTTAGTTGGCTACTTGAAAGCTACACATAAATTAGTGCAGGATCAGGCTGAAGCTGCTTCAGGATTGGGGAACACATGGATGCAGCTAACAGATAAATTTATAAACAAAAAAAAAATGGTAAATTATTGTGGCTTCTTATAAGTTATTAGAAGTTGTGGGAAAAACTCTACCTTTTTTAACCAACTTCTAGTTAACACTACACAGCCAAGTGCATTTTTCAAGTGTGGTTTGTGTTGCAGAAATGAAAGTGTAAGAAGTTAGAAATTCAAAGATCCACAAAAAAATACCTTTGTTGGGAGCATGTAAGCCTCTTCTTTTGCTTTTTTTATTTTATTTTTTCTCCGTTTGAATAATAATTTTAGAGCAATGGTGAATGATCATATGAGCACTCCCATAGTATATATATTTAAGGGGAGTGATACTCACACATTCTTTTACAGGAATGCTGAATGATACGAAAAATATTTTATGAAATAAAACACAAAACAATTGTATCTTTTTTGTTTGGTTGAACATTTGAATAATAAAAGGAAAAGATAAAGAAGACTTTGATGGAAATCACGTGGGTTGTTGATTTATAATTTGGTATCTTTTCGTGTAAAAACATTTCATACTTTTTAAATATTTTTCATTCTTTGTAGATAATTATTTATTATTAATTAAATTTATTAAAATTATAAAGCTATAAGTGAATTTTATTAAATAAAAAATAGATCTACAAAATTTTATAATTTATAATAAATTTCAGTAAATAGTGGAAAATGATTAAAAAATATTGTTATAATTTTTTATATGTAATTGACGCTTTTAAAAAAACAAAAAAAAATTATATTACTTATCATATGTATATTTTTGTCTTTTGTATTTCTTTTTTTCTTCTCTATCACTTTTTTTTATCACTTCATATTGTTTATCATATTTATATTTTTTCCTATTTTTTTCTCTTTTTTATCTCTCTTCTTATTACTTCATATTACTTTTCATATTTATAATTTTTACTTTTTAACCTCTCTTCTTATTATTTCATACTATTTATTGTATTTATACTTTTTATTTTTTTTGTTTTTATTTTTTTATCATTTTATATTACTTATCATATTTAGACTTTTTTCTTCTGACTCTTTCTCTTTATAGATGTCTATAGGCATATCAATGTTCATGACCAGTTTTTATAATGTTAAGTTTTAATATCTTTTTTAGTTTTTTAAGTAAAAAAAAATTGTTAAATGGTTTAATGTTTTCAAAATATTAAACACGTTTGTTTTCATTTAATATTAAGAGGAAATCATAAAAAAGATATAGCAATTTCTTAAAAAAAATAAATGAGTGCTAACTCAACAAGTACATATAATTACATTAAAGAGGAAACAATATGGAGTACGCACTTTTTTAACAACTATATTTTTTACACTTTGTTTTTTTTAGTTATCTTACATTTTTTTTATATTTTTTTATCACATTTATTATTATTTTCTTTATATTCTCTCTTTTCTTATTTTTTTATCACATTTATTATCTTTATCTCAAAACTTTCTCATAAAGTAATAATAACCTCTAATTAGAGAAAAAAAGATCGACATGAAAATCAGGCGAGGCTCACTTATCCAATATCCTATGTCTCTTTCTCTATCTTACTAAATGGAGTAATAAATGAAAGAGAAGAAAACCTAAATTCAATATGTAAACATGATAAGTTCAGTGTGTGTCTAAAATAATTTTTTTTTAAAATATATAACAGAGTTTTAATTTTATTTTGTATATAGTAGTGAGAAACTTCAATTTTGATTTTTAAATATAATAAAAATTGATTTTGGGAGATCTAATTGGTGATCTCAAGGGAAGAAAAGTAAAAAAAAAAGAACCCTAAAATATTGATTTTGATTAATGATTTCACTACTTAAAAAGTGATGAGCAAAAATAGTGAGAAATAATTATTTATGCAATATTAGGTTTACTCTCATTTTTTAATAAGACTCCAAAATTTCTTGGCACAACCTTGTATCACATGAGGTGTTGGCCAAATCATGTTTTAAAATTTTCACCAACACAAAAACTAACACAATTCAGGAGATTCTGGAAGCTTCCCGTACCACAGTTCAGATGGTGGAGCCTTTACTCTTTTGATATAGTTATTTAAGAATGGCTTGTCATTCATTCAATGTTAATACCTCACGCTAACGTTAGACGATTTAACACTATGTCCTACATTGCAACAAATCACATATCATCTTCTATACGTACAAAATTTATATTATTGAATTTAAATGTGTTAATCCATAGATGTGAAGTTATTTTATTTTATTTTATAATTTTATGTTTAAATTTTAAATATATAATTGTGTTAAATTGTTGAAGTACATTATTTTTAACTGAAGAAGATATTCTATCAATATCAACAAAATTTATGGTTGGTATCCCATTTTTAATCCATAAAAAAGACTCAATTTTTCAATAAAATAAATAAATAATTATATTAATAGTAAAAACAATTACAGCCAGAATAAGTTGGATTTTAAAAATATCGATTAAAAAATAACAGGAATTCGACTTTATATTTAAGGATATTTATTAATTAGATCAGCCAAAATAATTTAATTTTTTAGGCTATTGGATTTACCTCAAACTAAACCGATTAAATCCAATTTCTATTAGTTCGAGCCTAAAAAATATAGGTTAAGACTGATTAGCTAGCCCTGTTCCCCGAATTATATTTTCTCGTTAACTCATATAAAATTAATTAAAGTATCATCAAGGTTAAGATAAGTGTGTGTATAGATTAAAATTTATAAATTTAAACTTAGATTAAATTTAAATTTATAAATTGAGATTATAAAAATAACTTAAATTTTATTTTTATAAATTCAGTTTTTAGACCACATTTTCATTTGTAATCATAATTCTAAAAATAATTAAATATATTTTTGTTTCTCTATTCAAATTGTTGTGTGATGAAAATTCTAAGGTCACTTCAACAAATAAGTAAGGATGTTTATCTTTTTTTTTTTTTATAAACGAATATTAAGTATTAGTCATGATTGACGATTACACAAACATAGGATAAATATGTTATCAAAATAAATTTATTTTTTAAAATCAAAAATATTTTTTAAACTGAAAATCAAACATGTATTAAAAAAGTTGTAAAATTACTACTTTTAAGTTGTGAAACACGACCTAATCTTAAATGATTAAATTTTTAAAAACTACCCTTATTTAATAATTTTGAAAATTAATTACCCCATTCAGTAAAAAGCCACAAATAGAGAGGAAAACATTTGAGGAAAAGAGGGACACTTAAATAGTCTATTATGTATGCATGGAAATAATTTGAGTTAAGTTCATTGATTTATTTTAATTTTTTTCAAAATGGCTTTAAATTCTCTTCAAGTTTAGGCTTTTCAATTTACATTTACATGACGGTATATTTGACTTCTTAAAACGTCCATCATCGCTTTAGGAACCATGGAGCTGTCATTGACATCGCGATTATTGGCAGTTAGTGTCTGCCACAGCAATCAAAATCATTAGCCATCACTATAATTTGGGCTGCTACGTTTGCATTTTTACTTTTATTTACTTAATTTTTTATATAAGACTAATAATATTCCATCAACAAACTCAAACATTAATTTCATAATTCTGAAATACCTGAATTTATTATGCTTGAATTAAATTATAATTTATTAAGGTTTCAAATGTTAGTTTCGAAAAATATAAGAAATTTTGATTTTAATTTTTGTTAGTTTTAAGTTTTTACATGTTGAAAATGACATTTATTATTATTTACCGATAATGTGACATGCATCCAGATATGTCATGTCACGTGCTATATCAAAGTTATAGTAATCTATTAGATATTTATTATACTTAAATATATGATACATCATCACTAAACGATGATAATGACTATTTAAAAAAAATATGAGAATTAAATCTAATTTTTTTATGATTATAAATTAAAATTAAATTAAAACTTTTATTAATTAAAATTTTGCATTAAGTATGATTTATTTTTATTTATAAGACATTGTTTTAAAAAATATTTTTTTATAAAATTATATTTAAACATTTTATGTATTTTATATATTAATTATTTTTTAACTATCAATAATATGAATAATTAAATGTTCCTTTAAATTGTTTCTCTCTCTTTAATGGAGATTAAAGAATATGAATAGACTCCCATTAAATAAAAAAAATATTTTATAATTAATCTCAATAATGTTAATAGAAATTTTTTTAAAAATGATATAATTATAAATAAATTTAATGTTAATATCTAAATTTGTATGCGTAAATTAGTCAATAACGTCTTATAGATAAAATTGAAGAGAGTATATTGAAAATGTATGTTGCCACTTCTCTTGTTTAGAGTTTGCCATTTTACCTTTCTTTTATCTTTATTTGTGTAAAATGTCTTTAATTAAAATTTATTAAACTTGTAATTTATATATTGTCATTCTTTTTTTGAGGTGAATTATGACATCTTCTACCCAAAAGTTAAAGAGTAAATTTTTTAGATGTTAAAATGTATTTGAGGAGTTAACATCTTTCAACAAATGTTTATAAGATCTATTTAAGAAATTAATTTTTTTAATAAATATTTTTTCATATATATTAATTTGATACTCAAACTCTTGACTATATGTTTAAGAACAAAATTATATGCATACCATGTCACATACCACATTAATTATATATTTTGATTCTTGTACTTAAAATATTCAATTAATTTATAATATTGTTAGGTTACACCTCATGATATTTTATTATTAATCTTTAGTTATTTGTGGCTAGTTTCTATTTTTGGTTAGGTAAAACTTAGTTACAAATCCTTTTGTATAAAAGTTCTCTAAAAAGACTTGTTTAGACTTAGTATGAATGAAAAACTTGTTCATTCATTTATCTTTTTTTGCTACATTGTTCAATCATTAATATTGTATTAGAAGACATTTTATTTTTCTTGTCGTCCATCCAATGATAATTTCTTTCTTTCTTTGCATACATCTTTGCCAAATTTCTACTCTCTAGTTATTTTTTTGACATCATAGCGAACATTGGTATTGATCACATTTTTAGCTCATACTTCCTTCATAGCTTATATAGTTTGGGTCTTTTTTTAGTTTCTTAGCCGTTAGTGGGCAACAACTATGATGCATGGAGCAAATCTATAAAGATTCCATATGCTTAGAGTTGTAAAAACAATTGAACTTGATTCACTTAGGTTAGTTTATGAGAAATTTCTAAAAATTAAAGTAAACTAACCTAATTTGTTTCATTTTTTTTAGTTAAAACATTTGTAATTGAGCTCAATCCTCTACAAATTAATGAATTAAGTGGGTTGGCTCATGAGTTAGTTTACGTACTTTAAAAAAAAATCATAAATACAAAAAATACAACCATAAACTTAAAGAATAAAAAAATAAAAAATTTATAAAAATAAAAATAAATTAAGATAAGTTGATTTAGCTCACCTTAATTGTCTCATCTTAATTCACGAATTAAGTGAGTTAGGTTAAATCAATCTGTAAAAAAATAAGTTCATATATATTTTTAACTTGTTTAGTTCATTAGTCAACTTGATTTTTAATGATTAATGGATTGAAATTCTTTTTGACATTTTATATATAATAACAAAATTAACTACTAATTTAATAATTAGTCAAATCAATAATATAAATTTAATTATTTTTTCTATTTTTTTATAAATACTCTAAAATTAAAAGTATTTGATCACATTTTCAGAGTATTTCATTCCGAGGGGTGTCACAAATTAAAGGATGACATATAAAAGGTAAACTTATTACTAGAAAAAATAAAATTAGCGAAAGATAAAATTTGTTACAAAAGTGTTTAAAATTTCTCACAAGTCACAAACTAGATTACATAGAGATACTAAAATCCATTAGAGATTGCAACGGAACATGTTTTGTCACAAGAGTATATAATCCATCACTAATTAATGAAAACAAATCAAGAAATAAACTAATTTTCATCATTAACTAGCAAGGGATTACGTAATCTTTCGCTAAAAATTCAAATTTGTATTGTGGTGTATTTTGTGATGGAATGTTAGGGAGGAAATAATTCTATTATAACATTTATCACAAAAAAATTATACTTATTGCGAATTATTTACTGGGAGAATAAATTTATCACTAAATAACATATATTTGATTTCATCGCTGGATTCTCTTATCCGTCACAAAAGTGGTTGCTACTAAAGGAATTATGTTATACTATTAAATTTCGTCACGAATTTAATTTCTAGTGATAAATTGTAATTTTTTGAATAATGTAAGATGTTATAAGATAAAATTTAATAGAAAATATTTTAAATTTTTAAAATTTATTAAATGCTTTGTGTTTTAATTAATATGTTTTATCTTTTATTTGTTAAATAATACGTTTATATCACCACTCGTTACATTAAAGGCAAATAGAATTTTAAGTGACTATTGATCTGCAGTTATTTAGATGGACTACTAGAAAGTCATAAATCACAAGTTATTGACCCATTGTAGACAATCAAATCCTGAAATAAATGCAAATTTTCTAAATCCTTTTACTTACTAAATAAAAAGCTTAAATATATTTTATACTTTTACCATATTAAACGTATTTTTATTTTTATTTAATATTAATAATTACTTTATAAAACATAGAAGGATATAAAGTGAATCATATATTTACTAGCCACTGGTTGCTGCAGGAATATAAACCCTAAATATTTTAAGTGCTTAAAAGGGGAATTCAGATTATTGATCTATTTGTGTTATTTTATAAATCATTTTTTAATATAGACCTATTCTAAAACAAATTACTGGCATAAATTTATTTTGATAATAAATAAAGTCAAACTACAAATTTTAATCTGTTTAAATTATTTTTATAAATAAAAATATTAATATGGTTTGTTTTAAAATAATAGAAAAATAAAATAAAAAATGCAATAGATTTTTGAATGATGGTCTTTGATTGAGTAAGATAAAGTGGGTTAATAAATGCTGTGAAAGTTAGCGTAAAGCAGTTGCTTTGACAAGTTTAAAAAACCCGTCAACCCTATGTTCACCAAGAAATTATTTAAGCTCAATTAAGTAAACTAGCTATATCAACATTTATTCATTACTAGTGATTCACGCGTGCTATACACGGGATATATTTTCAACTATAAAATTATTTGATTATTTTACAATGACATTATAAATAAAAATAAATTTGATTAATTTTATAATATTTAAAGCTGATACTCATATTTTGAAGAATTTCAAAATATTAATATTAATTAAATTATATGAAAATTATTGCAATAAAATATAAATTAAAATAAATTGCTATTATAATTTTTAATGATAAATTTATTTTTCATTGGAATTTTGTAAGTTGAGTTGTTATAAGTTTTTAAAATTATCTTTATTTGTGATAAGAAAAAATATTAACTTTTAAGTTATCTAATGTAAGTATTTTTTTATATTATATCTATGTAATTTAAATTAATTATAAAAAACATATTAATTGTAATAAATAGTGAAAACAATATTTCAATCAAATTTTTATTAAATATTTTTATTAACATTATTTAATATGTGTTTTTATGCAAGTGTTTAATATTATTTTGTATTTTAGATTATAAAATGCACTAACTACTTTTCTGATTTAGGTATTTATTTCTTCTTAACATAACCGTACAATATTAATTAATTATAACAAAGTTTATCTGTTGTAATAAATACTTAAAAATGATATATTTTAATACTTTTCCATTAAAGATTTTTGATAATATTAGTGAGTATTATATGTCGTAAGTATATTAGAATTAACATAATATAAAGTAAAATATAAAAACAAAATATTTTAATTCCAATAAAATTATATATTTTAAAGAAAAACAATTCAATATAATATGTGCAATTATAATAGTACATAAGCTTAATATTTTTTTTTTATAAAAATTATAAATAAACATTTTCATTTATTTTAATTTTTAAATATTATATATTTGTATTATGTAGTAAAAATTATTATAGATATGAGTTTTTAATTAGTTTATGTGATATAAATATTTATACAATTAAAATGAGTTTATCATATAAATATTTAAATCATACAGTAAAGATTATTGTTAATACATTTAATAACAAAAATTGGCTTTGAATTTTTTGATAATTTATTTAAATTAATTATAAAATATTTATGTGTGATGTCTTCACTTTATAGTATAATGATAAATATAAAACATTTTCACATAATTTAAGCAATGAGTATAAATTTTAATATTGTTAATAATTTATAATTTAATAACTTTCCTATTACTGATAGATGCTAAAATGATTAACATATTACATTAAATTTAATATTAGACTTTAAATTTAAATTTAAATCTAATTTTAAAATATGAATTAATGAAAAAATCTAAGTATGTTTAATGATATTTTAAATAAAAATATATTATTATTTTCTATTGATATATTTATATCAAAAATGGAATGAAAAGAAAATATATATAATTCAATATAGATTGAGTAGTAAAACTTATCATATTTAATAAAAAAGAATAGTAAAAAATTTTAATAAAAAAAGTGATATGTGACACAGTTTTTGTTAAAGGTTCTTAATTTTATTTAGTATAGATTTGGTAGTCCCCAAACACAGCATGTGAAATTTTCAACGGAAGTAGCTCAGTCCTACAACTTTACAGGCAGAAGAACTAAATGGGCGGCATTATGCCTCTTACCAAAGTAAGCAATGGATCCTATTGGTCATCTCTACGCTTTGCTTTTATTTCTTTCATTTTATTCAATTTTATGTGTAGGATCCTACATACAAATCTAAATGAGTTAGGTACTATTCCAGTTGATTTATTAAATGCTTCAATCAAATTTCTTTACTAGATAACTGTATCATTTTTATTTTTATTAAATGAGTCAAGTTGAATTTTTTATAGGCTTATCATTATAAGGTTTAGAATAGTTTGAGGTTCTATATTTACTTGTGTATATAGTTCAGTATAATGTGATTTTGTTAGATAACGGTTGAGAAATAAAAAATATAAATTTTCTATAAAAAAAAAGTATAACATTTATATTACCAATACATCTTGAGTTTTTTTTTTATCAAATTATGTTTTTAAATTTTTTATTAACTAATTTAATATTATTAATTATTTTAAATAAATCAAAATTTAAAAATGTAATCTATTAAAAAAATTACATATAACTATTTTATTAAACTTTATAAAACATAATAATTATTAAATTATTAAAATTATTGTTATATTATTAGTTAATATTGTT
>JAMLFT010001474.1:0-23896 GCA_026544285.1 Pachyrhizus erosus
AACTATTTTTAAACAAATCAAAGTTTTTAAAAATTTATGAAATAATATTTATTTTAAAAATTCTTTTAAGTTGAAAAAAATAAAGCTTACAAATAACTTCTAGATAGCATTTTTATTTTTAAGTTCTTATTTTTAGTTTTAACTTAAAGAAAAGTTAAGCTAAACATGTCTAATTACAATTACTACATGAGTTTTTTTTAGTAAGTGCTAGTTTATTTTATAAGTTATTTGATTTTTTTTATCTTCACTAATTTGCTTGACATGCATAAATATATGCATACACATATATATAAAAGGATGAGTCAAATGATTCTTGAATTTTTATCATTAATTTTTTTTGAAATATAATAGTTGTAATCAATAAGTAATTTTAATTATTAAATTTTAAGAAAATGAATGATAAGAAAATTACTCTTAGAATAACTTAATCTCCTATCTCTATGTATAATGAGAGATCAAATTACTTCAAAAGTAAATTTTGAAAGAATTACTATTGATAATTCCTTTAACATTACCTAAATAACTTAATTCATCCTTTCTATTTCTCTCAATATATTTTAATTTATTTTTTTTTTGTCTATTGTATTACTCTTAATGATATCACATTTATCTTTAACACCTTTCGTTGTTATACATAATCACAATAACGTGTATATTCAATGATATTCACGATCAATTCGTCAATTTTTTTGACAAATAATCTTTTATAATTAAAAATCATCAAATCTTCTTCTTTTGTTTATAATATAAAATGTAAGTTAAAATAAATTTAAATAATATATATTTAAATAATTAAATATAACATTTTATATAATAAACTTAAAAGTATTTTTTAACTATATAAGAAACAAACAAAAATCTCAAGTTTAAAATAAAATAAAATTAAAAGTTAGTATATTAATAAAAAATAAAAATATATATAAATTTTGATATAAAATGATATTTTGTTGATGATAAATGATAATGATAAAGCTAGAGTTTTAATATTTTAAAATATATAATTAAATTTAAATTATAAAAAAAACATGACAAATTTCTTAGAAATTTATTTGAATTTGATCAAATCCAATAAAGTTACATGTTTCAAATAATATAAGTCTATATTTTAAACTCAAATTGATCGTGTGTTCTACATGATCGTAAACTAAAAATTTTAAATTTATCTTTATTTTGTCTCATTGTCATATTTATCTTATATATAATATGTTATTTTTAATATAATAAAATACATAATTTTTAAGAGTTGAATGATTATATTGATAATAAAAAATAATTTTATATTATCATTTAATAACAAATAATTATTTATATAACTTGTAAAATAATTACTATAAAAATCAATAAATTAATCATAATTGACAATTTGTTATAATATAATAATGTAAAATTATTTTATATTATTATTATATTTTTTTTTCTCAATTTTTAATAAAATTATGTGTTTATTTATTATATATATTAAATATTTAATATTTAATTATAAAAACATCTTATTCACTGTTTCAGCTAGAATTCAAAATCTCAAAGACGGACCCTAACTTCTAATTTATAAGTGTTTAGTTAGCTTATACGATGCTTTTGTCAAACACCACCCTTAACTTTAATAAAATATTGAGATAAAATCTTCAATTAAAATTCCCCATTCGTTTTAGTTACATCTATCTCATAATGTAAAGCATAATTACAAAACACTCCATGGTATTATGATAATTAAAATTTTAGGCTAAAATTTCGCTTAACCTTGCAAACAAGTACATGCCAAGCTAAGACTTATATAATAAAATATAACATTGGTTTTTTTTATTTAAATGAGAAAACAACACGCGTACGCTTCAAGTACTGAGTTATTAATTTGGATATTAATTAATTATAATGACAATTAAGATTGCTAGTAACATAAAATTATTTTAGTTTATTTAATTACTGAAATATAATTAATTATCAGGCACATTTTTCATATTAAATTAAAAATAAACAAGTTTGAGATTAAATTATTGATGATTAAGTTAAGCCCATTCGATTTCTTATAAAGTGAGGACGTTTCACATGCTTTGACAAAAAGTTTATATTAATGACCTTGGAGGCTGTGACAAATAAATTTAACCTTTTCAAGCAAAGTATTTTAACACTTGGTATATACATGGAAAACTAATAAGAATCACAAGGTTTCTTTACTAAAATGAAAACTCAACTATTTCACCTTTCTAACTTGTTTTATACTTGTAATTTGAACTGTATTGTTAATACACTATACTTGATTATTTTTACTATTTTATATAGTTAATCTACTATATTTTACTGTGGTTGATTCCACTTAGGAAGAAATTAAAATTGTATATTTCATATAGTTCAACTCCAGATGCCTTTGTGCTGGATTTTTGAAGAACATTAACCGCGATTAAAAATCAGTTTGAAGGATTTTAAGTAATTAATTATATGTGATTTGATTTGCGTTTGGCTAAAACTTGTTATAATTACACAACGCCTTAAATACAATATAGGCTTATTGGAGTGGTAGGGCCTCTAATAAGTCATTTTGCTGCGACCAATTGTGTAAACTTTTGTTGTATGGTTTCATTTTGATACTCCTTCAAACAAGGATTATGATATTATTTTAGTCTTCGGAATAAGTGTTGATATTATCGGTTGAAAAGTAAAATGTTTAATGGCACGTTTTAACATTTGTGTAGGAGGAAGTATTATTTAGTTTTTGAAATTGTAAGAATCGGATAATTTGATCCTTTAAATTAATGACATTACAAATAAATCTCTAATTTAAAAGTATTTGATTAAGTTAGTTCCTTCACTACTTGCTAATGTTTAAAACTAAACTGAATTTTGTGATAACTAAATTGAATTGGAAAAACAGTTTATTCGAACAGATTTAAACTGATTGAACTAAACTGATTTTATACTATGCATCAAACTAAATTATTTTTTTGAACTAAACTATTAAAAATTAATTTTTCAGTTTTAAATAGTGTCTTATTATAACAATTTATCATTAATTGTTAATAATAGTAAATAGATGTTTTTTAAATGTTAAAAAACTAAATAAAATGACTAGTTAAAATAAGTGGAGAATACCTGTGGTCTAGGATAAAAAGTAATTAAGATAAATGTTATTTTTTTTTATCATTTCAAAACTTGTAAATATTTGTGTAAAAAACATATGAAAAATATGAAACTTTAAAGGCGTATATAACATGTGTGATAATTCTAGCTAAAAGTAACGATTAAGTAGAAGCATTTTTAATATTTATATTTTTTTAATTTTAAATTGGTTATTTAAAATAAAAATTAATTCTTTATTAATTAATGCATTTAGTCTTCGTCAGTGACTAAATTACTTATACTAATTTTATTCTTGTTATGTATATTTTAAGAACAAAAATCTGATTTTAATAGTCTAAGTTTAATTTATAGGTAAAAGAAACTGAATACGATATCAATGTTAACTTTATTTATTTAGGTAAAAAAACACGAATATGTTTAGTGTTAAAATATTAGTTTACGTAATTTCTATACCTTTTTGAATCAAAGTTTGAAACGTCAAATTGTAGTTTTTATTCGCGTGTCTATAAGTTCAAGTTGATGTTAAAGTTGGATTTCTGTAAGGATCAATTCTGCAGTTTACTAAACACTTGTTCAATTAATGGATTGTTATGTAATAAAACAGTTCAGTCCAATTTTGTTTATAAACAATTTAATTATTAATAGTTTGATTTAGTTAAATTATAATTAAGGTCACTGTTTTTAGTTTCTCTTAACAACCCTAATTACTTATGTGGTAATCAATTACGACACACATAACCGTCATTCGAGAAAGACCAAAATAATTGAAATTACACAAATGTACCAGAGACTAAAAATAAAAGCTTAGCAATGACTCTTTCTTCCTCTTTTTCCTTTAAGAAAAAGTAGCTTCTATTTAGTTGTTATCACTTTTCTAATTTTTTTTCACCAAAATTTAGGTGAGATTCCTTATGTCATGCTAAAACACCATTTGTTGGTAGAGGAGCAAATTGTTGAAATTTACTATGTCTCTTGTACTCTTTTCATGGCAGATGAAGAATTGAGATTATCATGATTAATTCGAGAAATATTATCAAATCCCTCTTGGGCCAATTTCTAAAAGTTATCTAAAAGTTATGACAAATGTTAAAACTTATGATTGTCCATGTTTAAAATCAAACTTGCTATATTTCTTGGTAATTGACCAATATTTGAGAAATTTTCACAATGGATTGCTTTTGATAACATGTTGTAAAAGAAATGATAGGTACCCTATCCCTAGTATCAATCAGAATGTCATGTTGAGCAACTTTGGATTTAGCATTTTGTGGAAAGTTATGAGAAACATCTTGGCCTATGTTTCTAGTTAAAGGAAGGAGATGAGCTTGGACCTTAGTATCGCTATTGGTTTCCTTGGTAAATCTCACCTAAATTGAGGTCGTGGCAAGATTTGGACTGTGTTCAATAAAAGGAACCAATGAAGATGTTGAGTACCTTTGGTTTTATCAATTAAGAGAGTATTGAGGTTTTCTTTGGATCCATTGATTTATCTTCAAACAGAGGATGAACTTTAAGTTTGAGAGCAAAAAATGTAAAATAGAGGATGATTTTATCTTCGAGTCTTCCGTTTCTTATGAACTATGATATCATATTGGAATTTTATGTACAACCAATATCTAAGAATATGAGAGAAAGAGAGTTAATTGAATTTTAACTCGAGTGGCTCGTTTATCTAAAAAAATCTTGACATTTTAATTTAGACTCATTGCTCTTATGCTTATATACTCTTTTATTTGTTTCTAACCCATTAATGTAGAACTTTTGCAATAAATAGCGTTGGAGAAAGTGATTAGCAAGTGACGAAAAAACACATCACATATTATTATTTAGGTCATATTTAGTAATTATCTAGGTAAAGATGTCTTGAGTTCATCCCAAAATTAAATTTCTGCATGCATTTTGCCGCTCTTTGATTCTTTTCGCTTTCTTAATTTTTTTTCCTACATCATCTCGAATATCTTTTTCTGTCCAAATTACACTTTTTTTTTCTACGTATCCAAGAATTTGGTGTAATTGATACTCATCTACAATCTTTGTAAGATGATATTTTTTAGTCTTTTATACCTTTGTACTGTTGTGAAAGGAATTAACAGTAGGTAAAAGTCATCAACTGTATAATTTTTTTATTATGAGTCTGCAGTTAGGTGATTACCTAATTGGCCTAAGGTTCTACAGGATCTTGGAGGAATATTATGAGAGAAAAGAAGTCTATTGCCCGAAAACATGAAAATGTAACAAATAAATTTGAATTTTGAATGTTGTCATGCTTTAAATACAAAATTATTCTCTAATTTATTGGGTAACAAAATTTAAACATGTAACACATGTTTTCATGCTGTTTAGCCTTTCAGTTTTGTAAAAAAAAAAATAATAATAATCAAAGGGCAGCCACAAAATTATGGAAAAAGTTTCAAATTAAATTAAATTATAAACTCTCAATAAATAAATATAAAACTTCTATCTCAAGTTAGAGTTTAAAAACAAAAGGCAATAGAATATACTTCATTTTTAAGAGCACTACAAGAAAGTGAACCCCTTGTAATGTTGACACGAGCACTGTTGCTAATCTAAACATGTTCTAATATATATTAGTGAAAGAAGTACCATGTTTAGATGTAAAATATTCCAAGTGTTTGTCCCTTTACTTGTCTATGGTCAACAGAGACTTGTTTTGCCAATGTCGGTATTCCATATTAATTTCTCCTTCCTTGTACATTATTTTGACAAAGACTTTGCTTCTAGTAAAAACACGTGGGTTCTCAAGTTGAATTGCTACTATAACAAGAAGTATATAATACTGTCATCTACTGTATAAAAACAGAAACTTAGATCAACAAGGTAAGGTGGGTGGGTGGCTTAGAGCACGTAGATCTTACCATTTTCAACGTTGCAGTACACATTTTTCTGACCAAGATCAATAAAACCCCCCTCAAAAGCTCCAACATAACAAACAAAGAGTCCAAAAGTGATGCTAATCCCATTTTCATGCGGTCACTAGTATGAACACACTATTGTATATCACCAAGCGTTTATATTACAACATTTTTTAATCTTTTATATGTATAAAATTTTATATTTTAATTTCTATCTATCACATAATATTAATAAATAACATAATATTAATATAAATATTTTATTCATTTATCATATTATCAAAGTTTAATAAAATAATTATATAAATTTTTCTAAAAAATATTTTTAAATTTTTTATTTATTTAAAACAATTAATCATATTAAATTAATTTATTAAAAATTAAAAATTATAATTTATTAAAAAATTACATATAATTATCCTGTCAATAAAAATTACTAAAATTAAAAATTTTATAATTTAAAAAATTAAATAAAAACCACCTTATTTTACCAGAATAAAAAATTAGTTAAATCTTAATGATAGTATTCGAATTTAAAACATATAATTGTATTAAATAAAAAAAAAATTATATAGGATAATTTTATGTTACTCGAATAATATTACCTCCAGTAAAGTAATGGCGAATACACATAGTATATGAAAATAATGGTAATAATAATAATAATAATAATATGAACACGCTATTTCCTGGAAGCACACCATTCTTTGATTTCAAGTTTCTCCTCAGTCACTATCACAAAGAATAGTCAAAACTTGGACATTTTTACTTTGACTATTACAAGGGCACACGTGTACATAATAGAGCTAACTTTCGTTCTTTCTTTAAATGAAGGAATATGTCATGGAGTTAGGGAGTGATCACTGATCCTCACCTTTTACCACCTACTTCCAAACCCACATGAGGGGTAGCATGACCATGACTGCCACTACTGATCCATGGATGCAGTTCTATCAACAACCTCTAATGGATGGCCATGGCCATGATCATGATCATGCTTTGGCACCAAACACAGAAGGCTTCTCTGATGCAACTGTGATGACAACCAGTCCCACTCCCACCATGCCATCATCAGAGAACAATAGCATCTTGAGCCAATTGAGTCCAAAGGGTAATGTATCCAAACCAATAAGAAGGAGGTCTAGAGCCTCCAAGAGAACCCCAACCACACTCCTCAATGCCAACACCACCAATTTTAGAGCATTAGTACAACAATTCACAGGGTGTCCTAGCACAACCATGTCAACACTAGGGGTACATAAGGGGCCTATTACCTTGAATTTCCAACAAGGAAGTAGTGGACAAAAGATTCACCATAACACAAGCAAGGTAGTGCTACCATTTAGTGGCAGAAGCAACAACAATAACAACCAGGTTAATCAAGTGCCTGCATCTCTTCCTTGGCAGAAGCAAGAGGAACAACAACTGCCTCATCAGAAGCAGTTATTGCAACAACAACAGAGTGGTTACTCGTTTGATTATGTGAAGAGCAGTGGTTTTCTTCCAAGTTCGGGTAACTCAATTAGGCCTACCACTAGCATGGATGCCTCTGATAATTTGCTCTTGGATAATGATTTTAACTTGCCTGATCTAACTGTTAATGGCTTCCCCAATTATACCTTTTATAAGAATGAATTATAGATATATTTTATGTCATGAAAATATTTAGTTATAAAAGGGTTCTATTATTGAATCCTGTTCATATCATAAGACAAAGTGGACTTAGTTATATTCAGTTCTTATGTATGCATGCTTTTATAAAAACAGTAATTCATAAAGCCTTTATTGCATTAGTTTCCAAATTGGTCAGTTTAGTTTATTCTTTCTTCTCTCTTTCCCTCTGTTCTTTTTTAAAGGCGAGTTCCCTTAGATTAAACTGTTGTCTTGTAGAACAATTTCTTAGTGTTGTTCTTTTATATATTCTTTTTTTTGTTGTAATGTGTGCGGGTTGTATTTTCCTCGTTATGAACAGAGCTTCTATTCCTGCCACCATTTTTATATTATCTGTTTATAACTAGTTTATGATCACGCCATGATCAAAATTCTCTTTTGAATTAAGCGCCCAAGGTTCGAAACCTAAATTATTAACTCAAGTTTTATTGTTAGCACACACGATAATCAAACTTTCAAAATTGAAATTCATGAGCAATAAAAGATCATCAATGCTAATTATTCATTGACTAGTGAAATTGAATAAAGTTTCGTCATGTATTGATTATGTGAATCTACACATAGTTGTTTTAGTCATTAATTTTAAGTGAATTCTAAATGTGTAATTATGTTAAATATTTAGAATTAATTTGAGGAAATTTTATTATATATAATAATTTTATTTAATTTAAATAAAATTACTTTCTATAACTAAATGTAATATAAAAAAAATATACATATTCACACTCTTCTGTGTATATACATTCATCAAGTTCAAATTAACAAAAATACGAATTATTACTGATTTTGCATTGTTATTAGCTTTGTTCCAATTCTTCAATTCCATCTAATCATAACTTGATCACAATAGCCACCAACCAACACGTGAAGGAGCATGTAGGGTAGGTGCCTGTCGAACATATATCCATTATATACTAAACAAGAAAAGGTCAGAGAGAAGTTAATTGCCTAAGGGCAAATATATTTGGACACCTAATATGCTATCAAACATTTAGGGAGAGAAATAAAAAATAAAAAAATATAAATATTATTGGTTGTATGATGTAATAAAAAATAAATAAAGGTTTAAAAATAATAAGTATCTCAATATCATTATTTATCCAAGTATGATTCTTTGTAGAAAGGTTCAATTATTCATCATGTTGATGGATTGGAGTCTTGGTCACCTCTCTGGGACCAGTTTCAATGTGATTAGGCTGAAACGGTGGGCTCGTTTTGGCTGCATCTGCATCACCAATATTTTTCTATAAGCAAAGTCTATCACTCTATCCTTAATTTTTCTATTTAATTACAAATGTTTAATTTAATATCACGCATACAACAATAAACACGATATTTTATATATATATATAAAAACATAGCACAGTCATAGGTCTCTAAGAAAGTACTGATGTTCAATAGTACTTAGGAGAATTGTCCACTTGGCGTTTCTAGATCAAAATATAATTAATGTTTGGGTTTCTGTCAAGATTTTAGAAAATATTAATGACAGAGACTAAGATCTAAGATGATAAACACCTGGAAATAATCATAAGTTATATAGGGGCATGTGCCCCATTGCAATTTTTTAAGCATAAAACTTAAATACTGTACTAAAGATATTATTACTGTGGTTCTCTAACGAGAATTAGAGAATAAAACCAACAGCATCAATATATAGTAAATAAGTTTTGTCTATTCCTTAATGGGGTCAATAAGTATTTTATTTTGCTGCTCTCATTTGTTTGTTGATTGCCCTGGTTAATTAACAAGTAGGGTAGGTAGGCTATCTATAAAACTAAAAGCAATCTGGCTCTATCGATACCTGTTTTTAGTTTATTTGTATGATAACTAAAATTTTAAAATTGTATATGTATAAAATTTTAAAATTGTATATTTTAAAATTTGAAATTATACATTATTTTTTAGAATTTAAAATAATAATACAATAAATAATTATGAATTGAACTCTATAAATAAAAATAAGTCATGGAAGAAATTGGAAAAAATATATAATTGTCAAGAAAAAATATATGATATATTTTGATAATAACACAATTTAATAACACTTAAAAATATAACAATGATTAGAAAAAACATGATTAGTAAGAACATATTCTTAACATGTAAGGAAATGATATATTTTTACTTTAAATCATTATTTATCTTATATTAAATATTTTTCGTTTCTTTAATGTATTTAAGAAATCATTATCTCATGATAGTGACATGAAAAATTAAATTTATAATAATGTGATCTATTTAATTATGAAAATTTAAATATTTAAATTTATATTAAAATCTTTTGTACAAAAAATATGGTGACCAAAAAATTATTTATGAATATTACATTTTATAATTTCATAGGAGAATTCATTTATAGTATGTGTTCTTAATTATTATATATTAATCATAATTATTATAATTAATTGAAATCTCAAATATAATGTAATGTAATAAAAAAAAAAAGATCAAATTAAAAAAAATTTGAAATAGCCATATATATAGAATCATTGGTCATACGTATTTAGTGTTGTCATAATTATATTAATTTATTATTTAAATAAAGAAGATTTTTACATTCTATTCAAATTTTTAATTTCAATCAATATTAAATATTTATAAATAAACTTAATTATAGTTATGGATAATTATAATTAGGGTTTAGGGTATAACACACACATATATATATACTATCTTGTTGTCTGTCAACAATATGACAAACTTGATCTCAAAAAAAGATAGAGATAAAGAGAGAAATAGAGATAAAATAACGTGAGGGAGATAGGAATATCTTGAAAATTTAACTCACGCTCTTTAATCACATTGAAGAAATAAGGATTTTTCTAGATCAAGTGGGCAGTGAGCCTCCCCGTCTCTTCTACTTAGAGTAGAAAAGGAATACATAATAGTGACCGTAAGAGTGGTGACTTAGTGTGGTGGGCGAGCAAGCCTATCAAATTAGAAAGTGTGTTTTTACAAACCAAGAACAGTTTAACAACCATAGAAAGAATAACGAGTCTTTAACAAGCCCACAAGCGGGCAAGCCTATCAAATTAAAGTTTGCTTTTACAACCCGAAAACAATTTAATAACCACAGTAAGAATAGTCTATCCTTAATAAAAAACCGTAGAAGGGTAGATGTCGAGGTTCTTTGAGAAATGAAAAAGAGAAAGAAAGATAGGCTAAAATAACTCTTAAGAGGCCGATCGACGACGATAATTGATTTTGCTGCTTTCTAGTGAGAGGCGGAAAGACATTGGCAAAAGAGAGGGGTGACTGCTTAGAGGGTTTAAACCAGTTGTTAGGTCACAGAAAAGGATAATAACATCAAACACTAGATAAAACACTAGATAAAACACTAGATAAAACACTCAAACATTAATCCAAAAATTAATTACAGAAACACGAGACATGTCAAAAAATACCAACTGTAAAAATGAGAACAAAGCAAACAAAATTAACTACACAAAACTTTAAAGTAGATAAAAGAGAAAAGAACCTAAAGAAGTAGTGATGAGAATAAGTTAAACTAAACAATACCTTGAAGGCAGTGACAACTTTCTACATCTTTTCGCACAACATCGAGAACTGAGTGAATCAACTCCACCACCTTGGTGTAGTGTAATAACCCTTGGCAAAGTTGTTTCCGACGACGACACAGTGATTTTGCTGCTTCCTAATTAGAGGCAATTGACATAATATGGGTCAAACCTGTTACGTCATGGAAATAAATAGAATCTTGGGGTGGCTCTCGAGTTGTATCGAACTCGCAGTTAAGAAAGTTCAATAATACAAATACAATAATTAACAATTAAATGACTAAAAATTGAGTTAAATATATAAAAAAATCTTTTTTAATGTTGTTTTAGTTTTTGTATTATAAAATATAAGATAAGATAGAAGTATTTTTAAACTCGAACCTCCTACCTAAAATGTCCTTACAAAAACATCTTGTGTTATTACAAAATTGACTCTATTAATAAAAATGTGTCATTTACTTGTTATGTATTTTTTTTAATAAAAATTTTAGTCCTCTGTATTTATTTAAATTAAAATATTATTTTTAAATTAAAATATCAAATTACACTTGCATCTCTTTAATTCATCATTTATTACACTTGTCTTTCTTTGATTTAGTGCTTATTACAGTTGTGCTCCCTTATGCTAAGGTTAATTGTTGATTTGAATATGATTTTTTTTTTTTATGTTTATCTTATTGTTTAAAACTAAACCAAAATGTACATTAGCTAAACACACTTATCATCTATTAAGCAAACACACTTATAATCTATTAAGTAAGAGTGATCATGTTACAAACAATGTGTGTGAAATATTCAATTATTGGGTGTGTAAAATATTCTATATAAGTAATGTAATAAAAAATAAGATAAACATGAAAACTCACATATCCAAATTAGCAACAATTAACATTAGCATGATGAAGCGCGACGATAATAAGTGCTAAATTGAGGGGTATGAGTGTAATAAGCAATAAATTGAAGCGTGTGAGTGTAATTTTCTTTTTTTTAATTTAAAAAATAATCTTTCAGTTTAAATAGATACAAATGAAAAAATTGTTCAAAAAAATTATTAAAAAGACACATGACAAGCATGTGACACATTTTCATTAACGGAGTTAACTCTATAATGGTGTAGTGGATGTTTTTGTAATAAAGTTTCGAAAATCATGAGAGGTCATTATAAGGGTATTTTAGACAATGATATGAGTATAATAAATATTATCTTAAGCCAATGTGAGTATAATTTGCTCTATAATATATATTAAGATAGAAGATAAATAAAAAGTTAAGAAATTGTAAAATGGTAACAAAGAATATGAAAATCAATTTTTAATGTGATTAATAAATTTTATATGTAATTAGCAATTTTTTTAAAATAAGTTATATTAAAAATCCTTTTTAATCAACCTTTTATTATTCTGATTAATTGAAAAGTGAGACTCATGAACAATAAGAAAATTGAAAGTAAAAATTACTTTTTAATTGTATAACTCCATGATATAATTTTTTTTTGTTTACTTTTTTCACTTAATTATGAAAATGTTAATCATATAATCAATTATTATATACTCATAATCGATTATATTAAGTTGTTTTCTGAATACTTAAAGTAAAATAAAAAACAAAAAAAGAAGCATGACATATAATCGATTATGCACAAGACATATACATAATCAATCATACAAAAGGCATAATCGATTATATGCTATAAAAGTATTGAAACATAAGTGCTTTGTGCATTTTACAATAGTTATGGTAGGGACATCAAATACTTGCATTGTATGTCACTTTTGAAGGATGGTGTGTTGGGAATTTGGTGTTTATAATGATAATTTAGTAATAACATTTTTGTTGTACCTTATTTTTGTAAAATGTTATAGGGTTAACATGAAGATATATTTGTAAAACAACAATTTTACTATAACTTTTTTTCTTTGGTTTGTCAAGGAGAAGTTTTGATTTTTAGGCCTCATGTTTTATCAAAAAAATTTACTCACTTTTACTCTACCAAACACATCTCATTTCACTTTTTTTTTTTTTTTTTTCTCTTTCACTATTTCAAATATAGTGTAAAACAAAGTAACCACACACAAAAAAGAGATTTAGTGAAGTTTGATAAGTGTGCCTACATCCTCAATACCAAAGCGATTGTTTTTATTATTGAAAAATCAAATAGGATTACATCATATATATAAGCTATATATGATAAAAATTTACAATATCATCCTTGTACTTTATTGTGGGACTCTACCCCCTCTCCCACACCCTTAACCCATGTCATAACCTATAAAAGAAGTGGTCCAAACTTAAAACTAGATATTTTTTACACTTCACTTTAATATTTTTCTGCTCATAAATATGAGTTATGCATTACAAAAAGTAAAAAATGAATCAACATGTAGTTATAAATACTCTAATATCTTATATATATTGTTCATAAGTAGTAATGAAATGACTATCAATATTTATTTTTAATCATTTTTAAAACAAATTATTGTAAGTTGTCTAATAAACAAATTAAAAATACACATTTAACATATCAATTGATAAAACTTTTGTAAAAAAATTTCATTTTTATTATGTGTATGTATAGTGTTTTGATAATGTTTTCTTTGATGAATTATCATTTTAGATTTCTCTAATCAATTTATCATTATAGATGACAAATTTAACATACATTGAATGATCATTTGAACATGTGTAGTTGCAAAACAAATAGATGTGTAAAGATTATAAATCTCAATTGAAAGAGATACTTGCTATTACTTTGATTTAAAGTTAAATCATATAATAAAATAAGAATAAAGAAGTGTTCCCTAGTAAAATAATAGAATTATGAGGATAAATTTTGAAACACATTAATACAAACAAATTACATTGAAAACGAAAAAAAAAAAAAATTTATGTTTTAAAAATATTAAACCTGAATTATTCAAAATTGATAAATAATTAAATAATGAAGATGGAGTCCCTTTATGTAAAACGTCTCACATTAAAAAATAAACTAAATAATATACGTTGAAACATTAACATTTAATTTTTTCACATATCATGAATATATTAAAATTTAATACATAATTAAAATTACTTACATTGCCTTTCTTATTAGCCAAATTCAATTTCTTTACCTCATTTCGAACTACATACATGAAGGTAAATTTCAGCAAACTTAGTTATAATAAGGTTTAGGGCGCATTTATTTTAAAATTAAATAGAATTAATTTTGATAAAATTAATTTTTAATAATTAAATATAACTGAGATACATATTCAAATTAACATTAACCGCATATTTTACATTGAAACACATAAACAATTGCATTTGTTTTGACATAAAAAAAATTAAACATTAAAATCATGTCAATAAATTGTTATTACACTCTGTAAAAAAAATTATTATTACACAGAAATTAGAAATTGTAACTCGCAAAAAAGAAAAAACATTCATACTCATAATGTTATTCAATAGCCGAAAACGAGAAGAGGAGAAAAAAAAAATATAAGTAGAATAAAATTTATGATACGATAGAAAAGTAAAAAATGAGATGTTTAAAGTTTATTACTATCTTTAAACTCTTGTTGTGCCTTACATTGATTCGGATTAATTAAAAAAAAAAAAAAGTAAATATCATTTCGGTCTCTTAATTTTAGCTTCTTCCTCTCTCCGTCACTTCACTTCACTCGCCGCCACTTGACACTCGCAATGCAAGCCATTCATCGTTTCGCATCATCCACGCGCCGGGTCGCCGCGTGGCTTCGTCACGATAGCCTCCTTCACCCAGCATCTTCTAGAATCTTCTCCTTCTCCACCGATTCGCGCGACGGAGGAGGCGCGTTCGACGCGGGATGGGACACGGCCTCCTCGTGGTCGACGGGCCTCGCCGGCGACCACTTCAACGGCCAAACCCCCTCGGCTGTTCTGGCGGAAATGCAGGAGACGGAGGACAGGCTGCGCGAGCTGGAGGCGGAGAACCGCAAAGGAAAGGCCTTCGTTGACAGCTGGAAGAGGCGCTTGACGGAGACGAGCGTGCTGATGAAGCAGATTCAGGAGCCCGGCGTACGAGGCTCGTATCTCAAGGATTCCGAGAAAGCAGAGATGTACCGGTTGCACAAGAAGAATCCCGAGGTCTACACCGTGGAAAAACTCGCTAGGGATTATAGAATCATGCGGCAGAGGGTTCACGCGATTCTGTGGCTCAAGGAGATCGAGGAAGAGGAGGAGAAGAAGCTCGGGCACCCGCTCGATGATTCCGTTGAGCAATTGCTCGATTCTTTCCCCGAGTCGGTGTTGTGGTTTATTTGTGTTCTGCGTTGAGATTGATTTGGTTTGTGTGGATTTTGGATTTTGAATTCGTGTGTGTGTTTTTTTTTTTTATTGGTTGCAGGTTTTTTAATTCGCATGATAGGGAGTTTCACGTTGCGTCTCTTCCGTACAAGCCGGACTTCAAGGTTATGCCGGAGGGGTGGGATGGCATTACCAAGGATGTGGATGAAGTGCATTATGAGATCTCCAAGAAGGAGGATGAAATGCTTTACCGAGAGTTTGTCGAGAAGATGAACTTCAACAAAAAGAAAGTAAGTTCCCTTTGCCATTGTTTTACGTTGTAATTTTTTTCTTTTTTGTCAATAATGTGAATGAATGAAAGCGTTGAGAGGGTACTTTGTTATATAGATATCTCATGTGCTTTCTGTTGGCCTTGTTGTATTATTGTGGATTAATAGTAGTATTTGATATCCTCAATTTAGAATATAAGAAATTAAGGTCTGTTGGGATAAATTTCTCTGTAAATACTTATAAGAGAAGAAAATGAGAAGGAAAAATGAAAGAAGCTTTTTATAAGTTAAAATTAACTTATACATAAGTTAATTTTAGTCTATGTGTAAACTAATTTTAACTGATGAAAAATATTATTTTATTTGCTTTCTTATTTTTTTTTCTCCTATAAGTGTTTATAGAGAAGTTTATCCAAATGGTGTATGGGAATACTTTGTAGTTTGGCATGACATATTGGTGGGACTTGTGTTGTCTGTAATTAATAGATGATATCTAGAACTGATGTAGAACAGAGCATATGTCAGACTCTGCCAGTATATGGAGAAGCTACTAGAGAAGAAATAGTCAAGCAGGGCCAATGAGCTGGTTAACAACAAGCCAGAAAAGAAGAAAGTTCTTAATAATTCTGTGTTTAATATAAAAAGAAAAAAGATTTGCCATCAAGGGCTCTGGTTTAGCTTTTATTGTTAATAAAGATATGACCTTTCAGTTTCAGATTACATTATCTCTACCTTACATCTTCTATGAATTCTAAGTTACATGACTTGCAGTTTCCTTAGACCATTAGCTACCAGTCTATTACATAGCTTGTCTATATCCACTTTTTGCTCTGGAAGATTCACTTTCCTGTCTGAGGGGGAGCCTTTTTCCCTTTTCTCTTGAACATTATAGTAATAGATTTGATCCTACAATCTTTGAAGGAAGAATAAACTAGCTGGTGACTCACGAGTAGATTATATCCTTTTGCTTTGTTTCAATGCCATAATGAGGGTCTCCTTTTACTTTATCATCCTCCCACTCCTGTGATAATCAGTCAATTAGGGTTGCAAGGGTAGGCAGACTCTATATGATGGAAAGGTCTTCGATCATAAAATCAATCTCCTACTGCCTTTGCAATTGTCTGCAGAATTTTATGCAATTAAGTTAGCTCTTCAACTTGATATAAAGGGAAAAATAACAATAAACCTAAAGCCACACAGACATGCACATATTCTGTAGAAAGGTAAAAATAATGCAGTTTCTTGCTGTATTGGCCATCACTGGAGAGTCATTTATCAATTAGCATCCATGTTTTCTGCACTCCAGTTTGGTATTGTGCATAGCAACCATCTATGATGTAAATGGAGTGTTCCCAACTACAATAAATGACCTTAAGAATACTGTCTTGAATCCTGAATTCATGCATTAAATGAAGTCACAAACTGTTGTAGAATCACGGCAGTCAAAAACTCCCATAGAGCTTTCAACCAAATGGTAGAAGATTATGATCAGTTATGATTCTGGTGATTTGTTTTTACTCATGCCAGTTTTTATTTATTTATAAGCAAATGATATATGTCAAGTAGAGTGTTGAAAGTGGCAGGAAAAATTTTAAACAGCTTTATAAGGTTGATTAGGATACTAGCAAAAATCCTTGAGTTTTTAGGTATCAGCAAATTTCAGTGTGACTCTAGTAATTAAGATTAGAAAATGTCCACCTTGCATTACTCTGAGTTGACCCCGTGAAGAGTTTTCAATATCAAGCTTGCATTCACGTCATCTGCCATTGGGATCAGCTACACCTGGTGCCAAAATGCTCTTATCTGCATCAAAGCAATATGTTTGGGATCAGAGAAAATATTACAAAAATGTGAACTTATTAAGAGCAATATGTAGTGGAAACATTTATTATCAACTTCATGATGGATATGAGTTAGTATGCCTCTTATTGGAGGGAAAATGTGATTCAGTACTCAACCAGATACCATTTACAATGTTCTTGTGTTCTCATCGGAAAACAAAAATGTTCATAGTGATGTGTAAAATATTATGTTAAGATAAAAAGATTATGTAGGAAAATCTTGGCTCAATTTCGGACCATATCCTGGTTGGATATGTAAGTACAATATTTTTTACCATTGATCTAATTAAGCATCATAATTTTTTTTCACTGGGATTTCCAGGAGGGATGTTTGTAGAAATGACTGATATTTGTCCTTACACTTTCATCAACATTGATTGTGAAGAGTAGTTGACTGTATATTGTCTTACTCTCTGTATTTGTAGCAGATTTATTTATTTATTTATTTTATAATTAAATAAATATTTAAAAAAAAATTTAGGAGAAAAGCTAGTTTTAAACTGGTTTGCAAAAAAGCCAAACTGGTTTTCCCAAAAAATGGTTTGGTTTTTAAATCCAAACCAGTTTTATAGTTTGGTTTAATTTTGATGGGGATGTCATGTGGATTAAAGCTAGTGGATGAAATGGCCAAATGCTTTAGGTGTAATTTGTGATTGCGAAGTGCCTATCAAACTTGAAAGAATATTTTATCAAACAGTTATCAGTGATGTCTTATGGTAGTGAATGTCTGGCTGTGAAACTCAAACAGGAACAAACAATAGTGTATCAGAGATTAGAATGCCAAGCTGGATGAGTGCACATTTAAGAAAAGAATTTTATCATAAATCCTTCAGCAGAAGTTGGAGTTGCACATACTATGGAGGAGATGATGAAAAGTTGTCTAAACTCCAAATAGAAAAAGACAATTAGAAGCTCTGGTGAGAGAAATATAAATCTAATGGAAGATAGTCCAACTCAAAATGGTAGACGAAGAGCTGTACAAACATTAGAGAAACAATTATAAGCTGAAAATTTTTAACTAGTTTAGAGTAATACCTTATTTCAGCGCTTGAATTTGGGTGGCATTGACTTAGCCCCTGGAATAAAAAAATATCAAATAAATTCTTAAACTAAAAGTACGGTAATGTTAGTCCCTAATATAATATCATTATAGTCCCTAAATTTTATAGCTTATTATCATTATATTTCATAATGGAGTTAATGGCAAGGACTAACATGATTAGTGGATTTTAATTTCAGGAATTTATTTAACATTTTTCTAAATCCAGGAACTTCTATGATAATGCCTCACAAATTCAGGGACTAAAATGGGAGTTTATTCAATGGTTTTATAATAAATTATTTTTTGTATAGAGCCCCATAAAACAAATTAATCCATATAGCTTGCCTTGGTGAGATAAAAGTTGGTCGTTGTTTAGTTTCCTTTTTCATTGTTTACTCAAAATACTTTTCTATAATTGTTTACTCAAATATATGGTTGTGGCATACTCTATTCTTACGAGTATCTGTTGTTGCTTTACTAATACACATTTTAAGAAGTACTATGGTCTATATGCGTGAACAGCTACCCCCACATCCATATTCAGCCTCTTCTCTGTCCTATGTGCTGCTAGTCAGGTTTTTTGCTTGTGGATCTCATTGAATAACGTGGTTTTGGTTTTGCGTAGATGGCTGGAGAGGTAAAATGCCACAGGTACAGTCGACGACGCCCTTCAGATGGATGGACTTTTACAGTAGAGAAATTGGGATCCCGAGGAAAACGTGGAGGTGGCGGCGGCTGGAAATTTGCTAGCATGCCAGATGGATCAAGCCGACCACTGAATGAAATGGAGAAAATGTATGTGAAGCGAGAGACTCCACGCCGGCGACGTAGGATCCTTCCTTGATTACCTTCATGTCTTTTTTGAAGTTTTGGTTATAGCTGTTAAAATTAAAATTTTTAGCCAATGTATTCAATGGTTTGGGATGTGTAGTGTCAATTGTTCTCTTTTCTTTTTCTTTTGGGTGACTTGTCGAATGTTTCAATAAGCGGAGCCAATGGTGATGCTTTTACTCCATTCTCCTCCTATCGCTTATGCACCGTGATACGGAGAAAGAAGATCCTCGTTGTTGTCCAGAAAAAAAGGTAACCTCTAATCTAAATGCATGAAACTTGGAAGATTTACGTAGAGTTGTGCATGTTTTTGTTGATCGAGAATATTAGAGCTATATGATCTCTCGGATTTGTCTTTAGGCATTAAGGATAGTGTAGGCAAGAAGAGATCTTCTAATTGTAAAACAAGCTTTGGTGGTTCACACCAGTCACCAAGAATGAATGCTGAAATTATATTCATAATCTGTTTTTATTTATATAAAAGTGCAAGGTTTTATAAAATTTTGAAAAAATTATTAGTTAAGAGACGGATTTAACTTTTAACCAAAGGTACCTTTGATACGCTTTGAGGTACTGTATATTGTGATCCAGTCTATTGTTAGTGTACAATGGACGAGAGAAATAATATAGAATTTATTGTAATAATTTTTTAATATTAATTATATAATTTTTTGGAAATGAACGGGGCCAAAGGCCCGAAAGGAGAAAACTACAACAGAACAAGTCAAGGGGTAGAAACCCCACTGAATAAATAAAAACTACAACTAGGCGCAGGCTGTTCATACATAAAAAAATCTATCATCTAGAGCACACGCTATACTAGTCAATGCATTCATACAAGTTTCCTTCACGATATGAATGAGAAACACGAACAGGCCATGTAGACAGTAGCAACTTGCGAATTTCCTGAATTAAGATCCATCCCTAGATACAACTAACCTTATCACCATATATCTGAATCAACCTGAAGATCGACATAAAGACAATTCTTCTCATGAGCAACATAAAGACCTTCATAAACATCCCATAAACCAATCCTTTTAGAAAACCCACAGATCCATCTCCCTGTAGAATCTCTTACAAGTCCACCACACCCAGCCATGCCATCTTGGCTCTTAACAACTCCATCAGTATTCAACGCTAGCCATCCTTCCATAGGAGTTTTCCACTTGATTTGTACCTTAATTCTTGTAACAGGATCATTAATAGGATCCTTGATATTTAATCTATAGTTTTCGTCCCATTGCTTCAAAATAATTCTCCATGGTTGATACGGTCTCACAAATAAAGGTTTACGCTCGTGTTTATTCCTCCAAATCCACATATAGTAACAACAGGTTGCCTAATGCTCAGCCCATTTACCCTGGCTTGTCAGACCAAGCTCATTATGTAGATTAAAGTTAATCACTGATGAAAGGGATGACCGAAAAAATTATTTCTCTCATCTCCCTTCACCAGATGGCTCTAAACCTGAGTAGCAAAGGGACAATCCAGCAACACATGAATGATGGTTTTTGTTATGTTGTTGCAATGATGGCAATAAGGGCTACCCAAACCCCATCTGCAGGCACGTTTTTTGGTTATAAGACGACCGTGATTAGCTTGCCAAATAAAGACCCGAATCCGCTGGGCACTTTAAGCTTCCGTATCCATTTCCAATCACCCTCTTCTGCCATTCGGTGAAAATTAGTCTTTGATATGCTGATGCTATAGAAAAAGATCCCATCTTTTAACCATGCCAAATTCTTTTATCCTCAGCAGCCTCCTCTCTTGGTGGGAGTAATGCAGTAATTAAATTGAACCTCTTGAGGTACTAAATTTGATAAGAGATTGATATTCTACTGTCTTGCATCATTTATAAGTTGACTCACAGTAAGATTTCGAAAATGAAGCGGGATGGGATTAACAATATCTTCAAGACGCAGTCCATCTTTGATCCAAATATCACACCAAAAGTTCACCGACTGTCCATTACCAACAGCCCAAATTTCATTATCTCAGGTCAGGCCAAACTCTGGCAATAGATTTCCAAAGACTGAAGTCATTGCCTTTAATTTCAATAGAACTATTGAGATAACCCTACTACATTACTTCCCTTTTAATACGTCACACCATAATTTGGAAGAAGCTGTTCTAACATCCCAGGTCAATTTCATAATACGGGCCTCATTCATTTCCTTTAAATTGCACATGGCCATCCCTCCAAACTTTTTTGGCCGCATCATAATTCCCCAATTTACAGCATCAACTCTTTTATGACCTGGTTTGTCACCCCAAATAAATCCACGTTGGAGTTTATTGATTTCGTGGATTATGCTTTGAGGAATGAAAGCAACTCATCATCAGATAGATATAGGCAAAACCTGAATAACTGATTTTTGACAAGGTTATCCTGCCAGCCAAAGATAAATTTTTGAGCTTTCCAACACGCCAATCTATCATTCACTTTCTCCAGCAAATACTGAAAGTCAGCCTTCCTTGGTGTCTTGCCAAGAATTGGGATTCCCAGGTAGCGACCAATGTTGGCAGTTTCATTAAAACCAGAAATAGCATTCAGCTGTCTTGTAGAATTTGGATCAACATTGCGATAAAAATGAATGCTAGTTTTTTCTTTGCTAACTTGTTGACCGGACATGTCACAGAAAAGATTAAGCACTTGCATAACTCTTTGCATGTTATTTATAGTAGCTTGGCCAAATAAGAGAAGATCATCCACAAACATAAGGTGCGAAATTGTTGGTCCTTTGTGACCAACCTTCAGAGGCCTCCACACTCCATCATCAACAGCCTGAAGAATAACATGAGAGAATTTGTCCATACAAAGTACAAAGATGCAGGGAGACATAGGGTCTCCTTGATGCAAACCCCTTTGAGCAGCAAAAAAGGAAGAGCTCTAACCATTTCTCATAACATTTATATGGCAGTAGAAATGCAGTTCATAATAATATTGACAATGGCCAGAGGTAGGCGAGCCTCATTTAAGACTTCTTCTACAAATGATCATCTTAATCTATCATATGCTTTGGCCAAATCCACTTTGATGACAAAATAGCCCTTCTTGGGCTATAACAACATTCTCATGGATGTTTCTGTTTGGAATAAAACCAGTTTGAAATGGTGATAATAGGTTTTAACCTGTTCACAGCAATCTTTGTTAAAATCTTATAACTAGAGTTGCATAAGGATATAGGCCTGAATTGGTTGACAAATTCAGGTTTCTCCGTCAAATTGTAGTAAGCAACTGTAGCCGGATTATTCCATAACTGATGGATGGCAGCACACACTGAATCACACCATCCAGTCCAGGAGCTTTCCAAGGACCCATTTTAAAATGGGCTTGCAAATCTCGACATCCTGGAGAGGGACATTAAGATTTTCCACAATATCATTAAGCAAAAGAGGAAAACAGAATTTGATTTGCTGCCAAGCACCATAAGGGTTATCCCTGGTAAAAAGCGCTTCATATAATGCATATTATTATTACTATTATAAAAAACATATATATTTATTATATATTTTAATAATCTTATTTAGTGATATCCAGTATTTTAATTTGGTCATATTTATGATGTGATTTTATTTTTTTTATACTTTGAGTAGAAAACCTAGAAAAACATGTAAATCGATACCTATAAAATAAATTAAATATAAATAAAATAAATCTTTAGTTGTTAAAAAACAAGAAATATTTTTCTGTTATATTTATATAAAAAAGAATTCATGATATAAATTGTAAGTTGAGATAAAAAAATTTAAATATATAAATTTTTTTATCTTAACTTAATAGCTTGAACTAAACTACCTTAATACTAATATTGGTTGTTTAAATTAGTTAAAATTTTTCTTTAAACCCAAATTAAATATGATTTAATTAAATTTAATTTTATTATAAATTGAACTAATGAAACTCATGAGCACTCCTACTTGTGAATGTATTATTTATTAAATTAAATTGTTTTAGATAAATATTATATATATGTACATAAAATTAATATTAGATCATTTATGTTGTTAAAAATTAGTGAATTAAAAGAAAAAAAAAGATCCATAGATTAGGCCATTTGACTTATGACCGGTATTTGTTAAGTTGGACTAGAAAATTATTACTGTAATTTAGTAAGTACATTGAGACCCTGAGGTTTATATTTGTAATAGAAAGATATGTCATCAAAAGCATTCCAATGAAGCAGAAGTAGACCCTTCCCCTGTCATAGTTCCTCATATAAAATTATTGACTCTAGATATATAGTAATATGGAGAAGATAAAATTGTTTCAAGCATTGATAGAATCGGAAGCACCCTTTGTTTCAAAGAGGGGAGAACAGCGTTATTCACATTTTATTTGATGGTCAAAAGTGAATTGAAAGCTAAGCTGTGTTAATTCTAAGGATTCCTTCCCCCCCCCCCCCCCCCCCCCCCCCCCCCCCCCCCCCCCCTCCCCCCCCCCCCCACCCCCCCCCCCCCCTCCCCACCCCCCCCCTCCCCCCCCCCCGGGCCAAAAAAAACC